>JAGDFM010000074.1:0-22202 GCA_019155715.1 Phytophthora pseudosyringae
CTAGGTCAGCGTCACATGTCGCTTATTGCCCTATAAAAAAGGATAATCATATCTAAACAGCGTCCTCTAGCTCTTCCTAGAAGCCGAGCTACAGCCGAAAATGTAGGTGTCCCAAAGGTTTTGTCGCAGAGTGTATAGCGACAGTTATATATAAGGGTGCTGTCAATTGGCTAATTCTGACCTAATTTTCAAAACTCAAAAGGGCGCCTGAAAGAACATCTCAAGCCGTGTTTAGATTATACAATAACAAGCGTCGGATTGTTGCCCTGTCTCGTGCAATACCGCATGTTTTGGCCTCTCAGCCAATTAAAAAGGCCCCGGAGCTTAATTCGTTTCCTTCAACTGTTTTGGAGTGACGGGCAGCATTTTACCTCAGCCTTGGTCTCATTATTCTTGTTGTACTCCTTCCTGACGCTCCTTTTTTTTCCTTATGGTGCCGTGTGCAATCTAAAGGCACTCAGCTATCAGGTGCATTGTTTTTTTTTCTCTCTCTCTAAAGACGTCTAGTTTCTTCGTAGTTGCCGTGAACGCGTAGCACCTGAGAAAACACGTCTTCTGACTGGGGCTCAGTTCGTTCCGTGTGCTGGTCATCGCACCGGCGCGGAAACCTGATCAGTAGATGTCCAACACACTCGTGAATCTATTAAGACCCTTTGCAGCTACGTTGTATCTGAACTCGACGAGCTATGCCACTTTCATTAACATTTTTCTGTCGTTGGGTCCAATGACTTGTGTCCAGTACAATAGTTGAAGGCTTCCTATTATACTGGGAGGTAGGTAGCAAAGCTTCATGCACCGCGACCCCCCTCCCTTCCATAGCTGCAGGTTGTTGTCACGAGTACGGAACTTGGTTGGGTAAGAGCGAAGCGCCTTCAAGAACTCACTAAACCAAGGGAAAAGCAAACTCTTTGATATTGTTGTTGATTTTATGGGCAAGACTCGCGACTGATCGCAAGCCCCTAGTTGTCAGCAGCACACCGACCTTACCTTAGGCATGACAATTTTCTGCTTTCTACATGGAAGAACGCAGCTTCTCCTGGATCTTCTTCTGGATGATGGTGCTCATGGTTCTCTGAGTCGACTGCTGTCTCTTCCTCCTCCTCGTCTGACTCCATGATGTTCGTGGTGTCAGCTGCGCCGTTGTCTCCGGAGAACCCTCGTCGGAGTCGGCTTCGTCTGGTGCGGCTCGGGCCCGGGCTCGAGTCGTTGCGAACACGTTCTCTTCTGGGGATATTATAGGAATACCGCACGGGCCCCGAGCCGTGGCCATGAAGGCCGACTCCATAAGTGGTTTCTCCCTCGGGGTCGGCTCTTTCATCAACTTTTCATGAATTCGGTTGAGGCCTTGGAGCAGCTTGATTTCTCCCGGGTCATCGACTTCTAGGAATTTCTGTTCTTGCTCCGCTTGGAGACGTAATCTGCGGCCGCGTTGAAGTCTCGTTTCACATGGACCAGGAGGAGAGATCTGAACTTAGCTTGTAGCTCCTCGGCCTCCTGGAGGAGTCGCTGCAGGTGCGGCTGTGTACATCCAATCACTCCTTGCAGTTGCTGAATCGCTAGGCGCGAGTCTCCGACTACCACGACATCCTTGACGTCTTTCGCCAGGGTCAAGAGCATCCCCTTGATCATTCCTGCATATTCTGCTTCGTTCACACTGTCGCCTTCGTCAGGAAATGTCCTTGGGCTGCAACAATCTCCCAGGCTGGGAGCTTCCACAGTATTCAAGCGGCAGCCCCGGACCCGTCTCGTTTGGCGGCTCCGTCGAAACTCAGCAGGTGACCTACGTGGTCGTGGGAGAGCATCTCCAGGCTGACTGGCGGTGTCTTGATCCGGGATCCCTTGGAGGGGATCAGTTCTTCGGCTATCTCGTCCAGTTGCTCTCGAGGTGTGATCTCAGCGCCCAAAATCGCTGCGAGGCCGTCTTCGTCGCGCTCGATTCGACGGATATCCAAATCCCAGGGCGACAAATTAACAGCCCACTTCGGACATCTCCCGTCCACAGTCTTCGACTTTGACAGCCACCCCAGGACCGAGTATCTGGTGTACACCCGGATCGTCTTCTCGGAACATCCCGTGATCATGGTGTGACAGGTATTGAGTACACGAAGCAGGGCGAGGACTTCCTTTTCAGCCGGATGGTATCTCAGCTCAGCGTCTTGGAGAACACGTCCCACGAATCGTACGGGTCGCACGACACCATCATTGTCTTGCCCCAGGACGGCGCTGATGGCCCACTTGTTCGCATGCAGGATGATGACGCACTGCCTCGTGGGGTCCGGGTGCTGCAACAACGGGGTCGATACCAGACGGTTTTTCAGCAGCTTGAACGCATGCTTGGCTCTGTCGAGGTCGCGCCCCGAGCGGAGCTGCTCGTCGGACAACTCATACAGTACTGCCGATATCACGGGTAGGTCCTCAATGAACTTGCCGTAGTAATTAAGACTTCCCAGGAAGGATTGAACCCCCTTGAGTGTCTTCTGGAACGGCAAGTCCAGGACTTTCGTGGCGAGCTTGGGAGACGTGCGGATTCCGTCCGAGCTGATATCATGCCCGAGGTACTTGCAATTCTTCACACCAAACTCGCTCTTCGGGAGGCTGACGGAGATGTTCCAGTATCGCAGGCGATATAACAGAGCATCCAGGGTCTTGCACAAGTCGTCCCAGGACGGGGCTCCGTAGATAATGTCGTCGATATAAGAACTCCGGGACAGAACAGGTCCCATCTGCTCCGGGGGCACCCGGTTATGATGAAACACTGTATCGGTGCCGGTTCGAGAGACACCCGCCCCCCGGGGCCCCGTTCCCTGGGACGTTTGGGCGTCAACGTCGTAGTCTATCCTAGGAACTTCAGCACGTCTAGATCCACCAGCTGTTCCTCGTCCGGGGAGAGTCGAACAAAACCCCAGAGACAATTGTCCAGAATCTGCTGGTAGATCAGCGGCGCATTCTTCAGACCGAACGGCATGCGCTTCCACTGAGAGTGTCCAAAGGGACAGATGAAGGCCGAGATCAGCTTGGCCCGGGACGTCATGGGGACCGCCCAGAAACTACTTGCCATGTCCAGGGTCATAAACCACATCGTTGCTGAGAAATTGCTCATGAGCTCATCGATCAGCGGCAACGGATAGTTCATCAGCTTGATCAGCTGATTGACCAGTCGGTAGTCGATGCACAGACGGATGTCCTTGCCGTTCTTCTTCATCACAATGACGATTGGCGACGCCCAGATTGACTCCGAGTACTCGATCAAACCTGTCTCCAGGAGCCGTTTGAGAAGCTCATAGACCTTGGGTAGTAATTCTCCAGGGATCCGCCGGGCGCGCTGTGAGACAGGTTTCGAGTCGCCAACATCGAGGTCGCAAACTACTCCTCGGGCAGGCGACGGCAAGGCATTGCCTTCACCGAGGAAGATCTTCTTGTGATGCTGCAGGATGGTGCGGAGACGCTCTTCGTCCTCGGGGCCAGTTTTCTCCGGGTCGCCAACAACTGCTTCCTCGATCTTGGCCTCGGGTCTCAAATCACTCAGGTCTGGGAGATATGCAAGCTGGTTCTTGAGCATGTCCAGGAGCACGAAATCGGACCCTTGGTGGAAGTACACCGCGGGGTCCGCGTCAAGCGTGTCGCCTGCTGTGGCTACCATCATGAATGATTGGGCCAGGGCCGATGGCGCTGGTGCTGCTTTGGTAACTGGGAACACCCGAGCCAACTCCTGCTCTGCGTCGATCTCGGAAGTTGAGGCGCCCCCCGGGAGCTCGGCATAGTCATATGTGGTCGTGGTGGCACCTGAAACGTCTTCGCCTCGAACACTGGAAAGTTGCGATGAGCTCGGGACAGCCATAGCTACGGGCCGCGAGACGGAGCTTGGGTCAGGCCGTCGCCGGATGCCGGTCGGTCGCGAATATGGGGGTCGCTCGACGGCTGGGGGGGCATTCCGCTCCAGCTCGCGTGCTTCCGCGTCGAGGCGGCGCTCTGTAGCCCGGGAGCGTGTATTCTCGTAGACTAAGAACCCCCGTTCCTCGTACTTGTACGACCCGGGACGGACAAAGTTCGTCCCCAGAGGCAGTCGATCCGTCTCGGTCAGAGTGGCCACTCGTGTGTGTGGCAGTACCTCCAAAGTGTGTTTCGAGATGTTGGCTACACGTGCCGCCACCGTAACCTTCTGAGAGCTAAATGCAATCAGCGTCACCCAGCGATCTCCTCGGCCAGCCCATACGTCCAGGGCCTTGGGATCATGTTTCCCCAAGGAGATTTGCACGTACTGTCTCTCGCCAGGGGTAAGCCAGAGACCGCCATGCACTGCCACGTCAACGGTCGTCCCCATGCGTTCCTGCTGAGGCCCGCCGACGAGAAGAATTCGTTCCTCATCAGGGAGTGCAATTTCGCCCTCGTTCGCGTGCAATCGCACGCCAGCGGCAACCATGAAGTTCATTCCCAGGAGACAGTCGATTCCTTGGCCGATACTACCTACCCAGACGTCGAACGTGTACACAACGCGATGGCCCAGAGTCACAGAGACCTAACACTTGTTGGATACCTTGTTCTTGACCCCGTCGACCCCATTCAACCACAGCTCGCCTCGGGACTCCAACTTCAGCATCAATCTACGCGCAAGATCTAGGCTGAGTATACTTGTTGAAGCTCCGGAGTCGAGCATAAGAAGTGTGCGATGGTGAAAGACGGATCCGTGAACCAGGGCCACGGAACTGGAATGATCATCCCAGGCGTTCGATTCCCACCAACCCCGGTGTTGCCCGGGGCGGAGGTGAAACGAGAGCTCGTCTTCGCCCGGGGAAACGTGGCTGGTGTAGACTGAACCGGTCTTGGAGGGCGATGTAGATTGCAATCGACATACATTGAGGTTCGTTATGGTCTATATACGCATATGCGCAGTAGGGCTTACGGGACTTAGGCTCATCGTGTACTGGGTCCCTGTCCAGCGAGCCTAATTGTTTGACGGTGGAGCAGCACCTTTGCGTAGATGCTGCAACACCTCGTCCGAAACCCCTTGTAGTTGCCCTCCTCGGGCAGCTTTCTTCACTGCCTCGAGGATAGCACAGTCGCCCGCGGGATGCAGTTGACCACACGCTTCACATTCTCGGCGACGGCACACATTCGTCGGGTGTTTGCATCCACAGCGATCACACGTCATGAGTCTCCAGCACTTTTCCTTCGAATGTCCCAGGCGACCGCATTTGGCGTAAGGCGGGGAATTCGCAATAAGCTCCGAGCCTCGTCGAGTAAAACCTTCCGGGGTCGGGGCCGTCCTCGAGGACGGTCGTCCCGGGGAGCGAAACCTTGAGGGCCTTCGGCTCGGAAGGCATCTTCTTGGCGCGGAGACTGGACATCGTAATCGTTATTCTCCTTGTCGTACTGATACCCGTAAGCCTCATCATCTTCGTCTTCTCATTCCAACTCGTCCGACGATAGCTATCGGGATTCCCGGGACATGGCTGCGACGTATGCGGCTGGAGCCTTGGCTCCAGGATTTCCGCGAGTCACGGGTCCGGGGTTAACACCCGGGGCTTGTATCGACCAAACTGGATATCGTTCGCAGGTTTCCGGCGCATGTCTCGCTGCATCTCTTCCACCTGGCGCAATGTATCCTCCATTTCATCAGTAGAGAGATACAATCGGCCCTGCAGACTCAGCTGCAGCTCGCGGTCTCGGAGATTCTTCAGGAACTGATTCAAATGGCGACGGCAACCCGAGGCCGTACCATAATCCACATTCGCTTTCACAGCCGCTGCATTCAGTCTCCAGAGGAAGGTGCGTGGCGTTTCCCGGGCCTCCTATTTCAGGCGCAAGTAGCGCTCGACGGTGGACTCGGTGGACCTGCAGAACTCCTTCGCAAACTTGTCGGACAGCTGTTGTCAACCCCGACGAACTGAGTCCGAGAGCTGCTGGATCCAGGCCTTCGTTCCTTCGATGTGCGATAGTTGGCTGTACAGACGAGTGCAGCGCTCTTGCTCACACCATCCACCCATGCGAGCTGTGTACTGGAATTTATCCCACCATGGTCGACGCTTCTCCAGGGAGAGAGTTGGGTCGAACGGCTGTACTGTGTCGTACGCGATGAAGGGCCGGAAACTCATTCCATAACCTGGAAATTGGGTACTCCCCGGGGAGATTCTGAGCTGCTGGAGCTGTGTGGCCCCACTGAAAAGTACCCCCTCGCGGAGCTGGAACAGCATTAGCACCTCCGGGACTGCTGTTCCACGTGGTGGCCTGACTCGGGATCTCGGACGGGTAGCCTCGCGGCTCCGCCGGGGGCCAATCCAGAGGTATAATTTGGCAGGGTCGTAGGTCCCGGGACTTGGCTAGCTCTCGTTACCGGATAGGCCTAGGATCCTCCGTAACTCACGGGTCCATACATTCCTTGGGATCCCACAGGGTAACCTGTCACCGGATCTTGGAAAATCCTGGGAGCCGACACACTTGGCAGCTGTCGTGAAGGATCGGTCGCCATTGGGTACACATCAGGGGCAGTACCAATACGGGCTGATCCGCTTGCGAGCTGATCGTAGCCGCTGTCACACCGAGGCCCGGTGTGAGCTTGGACCGAGGACGTCGCAGGGACGCCGGACATAGCCGGCCATGCATCGATCGGATTCGCAGAAGCCGGTAACGTGGGGGCGTTCGGGTGTGGCGCCTCCCCGCTTTGTCCTCCGAGTGCGGTATTCATCGACGGATGGCGGGACGTAACCGCTACTGGCATCATCAAGGGAGCAGACCCTGGAATAACAGCTGGGGCAACTGAGCTGGATACCCCGACTGAACTTCTGGCGATTGCACCGGCTCTGTTCGCGGTACCCGACGCATCACCATTTCGGCCGTTACTTCGTCGCGGCTGCTGGCACCTCATCGACTGAGGTGCCCCGGCTCTAACACCGCCACCAGATGTTGGGGATGAGCTCCGTTCCTGGAGATGGTGACGCGCAGATGCTGCTACCACTTGTTCCCGGAGCGCCTTGATCTCAGCTTCTTGGGCTTCTCACCGTTCCGTCTCTAGGACTTGCCGGACATGTGCCTCGCGGAGTTAATATTCCAGCTCGCGTTTCGATTGCGCTTCGTCCTGACGTGCTCGGGCGGCGGTCGCCTCGGCGGCAGCTGCCGCTTCGACTCGAAGGCGTTCGGCGTCTCAGGCAATGACTTCCACCTCACTGTGAGATGCCACCCGTTCCTGGGCCACTTGAGCTTCGACCTCTTGGCGGGAGGCGGCCAGGGCCTGAGCTTGTTGCTCCTGGATCTGGTACAGTAGAAGCTGCAGGCGAGCAATCTCCGTGTCCGCAGCCTCCTTACGCCGATCCTCCTCGATCTCGCGTCCTCGGTGAATCGACTTGAACTGCTTGCGCTCCTACCGGTTCATCTCTTGCTCCGCAGCCTGTACATAGACCGCTTGCTCGTAGGCTTGGAGTCGCGCACGTTCCTGGTCGTCGCGAGCTGATATAGCCGCTTGGAGATCCGCAACTTGTTGCTGTGCAACTCGCAGGGCGTGTTCTGCCACCTCGGCTTCCGTCGACCGGGATATCTCAGACTTACGCGACGTCGGGGCCTCGGGCTTGGACTCTTCATCATCGTGATACGTTGCCTCTGTCGCAGTGGACAGATCGGGTGGAGCAGTCAGGGTCGGAGTCGGAGGGTATGCGGCCACCGGGACGTATACGGTCGGCTGCTCCGCAGGCACCGACGAGTCGCCTTCGGGGCCAGCCGTCGCCACGAGCACGTGGGCCACCGCCCCTGCGGGATCGAGTCCGGGGGAGCCTTGGGAGCCACCGCCCCTGCGGGACCGAGTCCGGGGGAGCCTTGGGAGCCACCGCCGGCGGATGACATGTTCTCGTCTGGAGTCAGCATCGGCGCATCTCCGGAGGCAAGGCTCGAGGTGCCTACTGTCTCCGGGACCGGGCCGCCCTAGACGCGGGCACCTTCATCAGAGCCAGGCCAGGACGGGATCGACAACGGGGCATCAAGGCTCCCTCGGCGGCGCTTGGGGTCGGGACGGCTGACATCCGAGTCAGATTCCCGGGGCCGGACTTGCGCCAACCTCAGGCGGATCACCATGACCTTCCCCAGCAACTCCTGTTCCTCAACGGTCAATATCAGCACGTCGCCGTCTTCTTCGACGGGGAATGAGGCAGCTGCCGCCGGGTCGAGGACTTAGAAGGGAATCTCTTCTCGGCGCACGCTGAACCTCCTGCCTTTTGCGATCTGGTTCCAAGCGCTCTGTCCGTTAACGAGGAATTCCCGGAGGAACATGGCGTCGGATATGAACCGCGCGTCTTGGGACGCGAGGAGCTCGGGGCTAACTGAGTGTCCCCAGGCTGGGACCAGGTTGATGAAGGCGAAACCGGCCTCGTGCAGCATGGTCTGTACCAGGGCCATCACCGAGACATAGTCCCGGGACCCGTCGTGTCGATGCAGCCGTGTGAGATCAACGCGGCGCGGGACACCGTCCGAGGTCACGGGCAGGCAAAGACATTCCGCCTTGAAGCTTGCGGTCCAGGGACGTTCCGGGTCGCCGGATACGTTGACCTCTCGGAGGTACCGGATAGCTTCTGTCACTTCCATCAGCCAATTCCGCATAGACCAGTGACGTTGTTCCGGATAGTACGGATCCGGGGGTGACATCACTCCAGGGCGTCAGGACTTCCATCGTGCCACTTGACTATCTGCGTACTCTCGCTGCTGGGCCTCGGAGAATGCGGTTCCACGCGCTAGCGCACCGCCAGCGGAGGCCTCGCACAGGGATGCCGACGGCGCAGCTGCAACTCGAATGTCGTCTCCTCCATCGCCGGAGCGTCGGGTCTTGGCAACCTCCGAGACACCAGGGCTTGGGTATCCAGTCGTGGCGACGGGTTGGCAACGGATCGCCCCGCAGCAGGGGTGGTGAGCAAGCTCACCGGGTTTTGGTCTGCATCCCCGGGGAGAGCAGACATGGCGACGGATTGCTCCGCCGCACGGGCAGCAAGGGTTCTTGCTGCCAAGGTGGTGGGGGCCCCCACCGATCGTGTGCCTGCGTTCCCGGAGGAAGCAGGCGGGGCCGCAGTTAGCTGGGGGCCGACAGATGTCAGTTCCTGGCTTCCTGCGGCAGGCGCCGCTTAGTCGTCGTCCAACCTTAGAAGCCCACTCGCCATTTCTAAAGTTACACTGAGTAACCAACTTGTCTACGCACTGGTAGGACGCTGGTAGGCCGTCGAAACCTGCCAGTTCACCAGCTGCGTGGAGAACTTGGCCTCCATGTAGATGAGCACGCACTCGGACACAACAGCGTCGGGATGCTGCGATCAATGCCCGCCGCCTCCATCTTGGCCGTCGTGGCGTCCAAGTCCCTCAAGTCGCAGGACAGCAGGTGGTACCCGGGCACGTTCAGCTCCGTGTAGCCCGAGGAAACTGCGGCCATGAAGTCCTCGGTGGCGCCGAGCCCCAGTAGTCCGTTGAGGGGTGTTGCCTGTGGGGCGTGGGTCTGGATTGCTTGGGCCGGACGCCGGGGTGCCGTGAGGCGCCATGGTACTGCTCACCAGGCGGGAGATTGCGGTTTGATCGCGTTTCGATGCCAGCCTCAACGCACAGAGCGTCGCAAGCCCGGACCCATCGGCGTCGGACGCTGGTCTGTATGCTACTATGGTGCCTGGCACCCAGCCTTCATCGCCGGATGCCGGCCTAAACGCACAGAGCGTCGCGCTGTGAGCTTGGGCTCAACTCGCTGAAGAAGTGTCACCGGCGTTCGGATTAATCATCGAGTTCGACGGTGCCGGATCTTCGGGACATGAAGCTGGAAAAGCCAAACGGCGCGTGGGTGGAGCTTCAAGACGCGGGCGACCCCCGCGTCCAGCTCCTCGGCCTCTCGCAGCGCTGCGAGAGGCGGGCCCCCGGGAGTCCCGGGGCTATAGCGTATCTGTAAGTTCTGTAGACATAATAACAAGGTTGTGAGTGATTAATCTTCTCCTGATCCGGGCACGTGCACCAGTTGTGACGTAGCGCTTGGAACTTTCGCCCCGCGGCTGCTTAGTGTCTACTTCCTGGGCAACACATGTGCACCCTGCGTTGGATCAGAGTGAATTTCCTTGTGGATTGACGGCCCGCCCGGACGAGGGATTTATCCGGGGCCGTGAGTTACTTGGGAATACCTTCTACTGACAAGAAGATCCCGGGGAACTCGGTCAGTAACCTACTCCCTTCGAATCGGTTGTTTAGACCAGGGATAAGGTCAACCGCTGAGAACCCTTAAAGTCCCGACCTATTACAGTACGCTGGTGGGTAGCTAGACAAACAATCACCTGGGGAATGCTACCAGACTCTCGGGGTGGGATTAATACGCAACTAAAACACGTACTCTGGTTCTTTCGGAGAGAGACTCCACCGGCGATGACCGCTAATAGTATTGGGTGAGACCCTGAGAATATGAAGTGCCACTCCCGTGCCAGCTAGACCGCACTCCGGGGTAACAGATATGAAATGCCCGAGCTTCCTGGGGGAAACCCTCGCAAAGGTGATATGGAGTTTACCTGGGGGTTCAGTCTTCTATCGCGGATCCCCGATGCCGCGTCCTTCTCCTCTTGTCCTAGTCGCTGGAAACGAGCTCTGCGCGCTTGAGGGGAAAAGTAAGACTGAATTGGGCATCGCCTCGACCCGAAGGCCTTGGGCGATGCTTAACATATGGTAGATCCTGGGATCTGCCTAACTACTTGGTTTCACTATGGGCCGACTTGGCTACACTATGGTCGTCCTGTCTGCGGTCGTCAGCCGTGCTGTACTGCCTCTCTGGCGCTCTCTTCTTGGGAATTGGATGATCATGGTGCTTGGAGGCTTGGCTTCTTCGGGATCATCAAACTAGGACAAGACGGTCGACCTCCCGGAAACACCGGGGCACTATGTCACAACTGCCCCATGCTGGAGCGCACATGCCGAGACGTGTCCGAGGCATTGGGGTTCAGGATCGTAACCCATGCTCCCGGGGTTCTGGGGTCTGCTCGCATCGATCCGGATTATGGGTCGTTCGCCGACTCATGTTTGGTCCTGGTGGTCACTTCCGGGTTGGGGTCAGGGTCTAGTCGCCGTGGTCGGTGTCCTTCAATCATGGTAAAGAACGTTCCTTCTTGGGACTGGGTACATGGTATGGTCTGTGATATGCGTCGCCCCGTCCCAGACGGAAAGTACTTTCTCTTTGGGATCGCTCATTCTGCAATTTGGCCCGCCTTGCCGATGTCTTCCTCGTCTCCGCCTTCAGCTCCGCCCGATGCGCCTCCGACGCATGCCGCTCCTCCAGCTGTGCTGTACGGCGTCCCACAGGGTCCACTGGCGGACGGGGTAGTGGATCAGCTCGCGGACGCGCAGGCGCTGGTAGACCTCGCGGCGGCGGGGGGGGGGGGGGGGGGGGGGGTGCCAACACCCTCTTGCCTTCTCTGACGCTCCAAGACCGGGTTCTACGGGAGGCGTTCAACGCCACCTTCACTGCCTCTTCAAAAGAGGAAGGGTGAGTGCGAAAGACTTCCGTTCTGGTCACGCCAGTGCGGAGGCCCTCCACAAAGACTGTCACAGTCACAGCTTCTGGTAGAGGTTCGACCGCCATACCGGCGATAAGAGTTCGCAACTATTGGACGAAGTCCACCAAGTCCTTCTTACCTTGTCGGGTACCCACGAAGCGTGACCTCACGCGATAGGCCTGATTAGGCGGAGCGAACACTCGCGAGAGCTGGAGCTTCAGCTCTTCCCAACCCGGGAAGGCAGCGTCAACCGACGTGCCGCACGTAAGTGCCCACTCTCGCGCTCGGCCACCGAGCATAGAGATCGCTAGCGCCACGCGCTGTTGCTCAGTACGGAGCATGGCTGATCCCATCGCCATTTTAATCTCACGGATCCATAACATGAGGTTCTCCCCCTCTTTTCCTTCGAAAGTCTTGACGCTCATAATGAGCGGTTTCGGTCGGGAGGCCCCATCCTGTGCTGCTGTCGACGCCGTCGACGGCGCAGCCGCAGCCATCCTCTGTTGGAGGTGCTCCAATAGAGCATTCTCATAGTTAGAGAACGCTTCCAGACGCGTGGTCACTGCGTCTGGGCCTTGCGCAGGAAGATGCGAGACCTAGCAAATACATAAGCTTATTAAGCGCGTCTTGCTGGCCTGGAGACAGGTTCGAAAACGTTGTCTGCTCCATCCTCACCGAGGAATAGTCCTAAGACTCAGGTGCGGCATTGACTACAAGTGCTACCAGGTGCAGCGGGGCTGCGTAGCGTAGTGCGTCAGAGGAAGATGTATGACTCTCCGAGTCTTAGCTTGTGGTTCTCCGAGCCCCTAAGTCTCCGCAGAGGCTTAGATCCCTCACACCCTGAACAAACCAAACCACGAAACTCTCAAGAAATTGGTTTAGTCGTAAACTACGCGGGATTTCGAACCAAAATTACGTAAGATATTGGTTTGCGTTCAGGTGCGTTCAGCATCCAAACCATGGCGAGAGGTTTGGAGTATTTTGGGGATAGAGGTTTGGAGTTACATGACAGTTTGAAACGACTGCGTGGGAATACTCGGCATTCATTGGCCCCAAACGAAGATCACACCCTTCCTCAAAAGCCGCAACCTTTCAAAGCGTCTCTTGGATGGCAAGCCTCCCTGGAAAGATCTTAGTCCAACCAAAGCCCCCAAAGCCACTTTCTCAGCTTGCAATTTACTGCGCTATACACACATCGACCATTGAGCCCGCCAGAAGCAACTCGGTCAGCACCCAGTTTCCAGAAACAACCGACCGCTGCTGGTCATTTCAAGTGACAACTTGCTCACCAAGGAGAGCGTGTCGGGGCTAGCGCGCTACTTGGTTACGCATGGTCATCTGTTCTTCTCAGCACAATGGCTGTTCAAGATTGAGATCTCTCTTTCGCCAAGTTCAGTGAGCAGCCATTTCGGATCCAACTCATCTCAGAGGCTCTCAAAGCGTCGGTCGCATTTCGGAGACGACGCAGTCGGAGTTTTGAGAAGATCTCAATCTGGCTATGATGCCTAGTCAAGCAACAGATCGGCATGCAGAACAAGACGACCAGGGTTTGGAGATACGTGCAACGGGTTCAACAGCAGGAACGCTGGCATCTCGTACCGAGTCGACGACACAATGTGCACTTCCTGCTGGAGAGGCCACCACGGGGTCGGGCTCCACGATTGTTGTACCACCGCATGTGACTTAAGCTATACGAGAATATGTACCTCTCGATGGTTTTACCGTGGTACCAAAGCGACGTGGAGAGCGTTCAATTATTCTTGATTGGGGTGCTCGTGTTTCCGCGACAATTGATGGCAAAGAGTATATGTGCTGGATTTGCCAGGGTAGTCACGAACGTCGCCTCAAAAACAAGCTCATTCAGCTTTATGGTAACACATGAGTCGTGAACACCTCGGCGATGTGACAAAGACATCTAAAGCTACAAAGCATCTCGGTGAAAAGCATTTGCTGACTGCTGCCAAGATAACAGCAGAAAATGGCAGAAAACGCAACCGTGCAGAGACAGTAGGCGAATGAACCTGCTCCTGGAAACGATGAGAGTGGTTAACAACAACCCCCCCTTTCGAATTGGAGAATATGAAGAATCGGAGCTACTTGCCGACTTTCATCTTGGAGACGAATTTCGAGTCACTATTAATAACCATACTATAACCCGCGCAATTGTCGAGCTGTATACAAGCGCCAGTACTTCCGCTCGTGGCTGTATTGAGCGAAGCAGGGTCCCTGGGGTATCCACTTTCACAGTGTTGTGTGACTTGTGGTCGTCAAAGACTCAAAAAGCTACAAAGTATGTTGGCTTGCGTCTCTACTGCATAGACAGCGACTGGAAATTTCAGTCCATTCTCTTGGGTACTCGTCATTATGAGCCTATGTATGGGGATAGGAGTGAAGGTAATCGTGGACCTTTCAAATGGTGGATTCTTGAGCTACTCAAGGATTTTGGACTCGCTGTCAAGGACGTATACGCTGCAACTAGTGACGGCGAACTGGATGTCAAGTGGATGATGAAGTCAGGCCTTAGATCCCAATGGGAATGGTGCATGCCGCATCTCACCAATGCTGCAACCAAGATGGCGTTTGGAATTGTTCCGCAACGCCAAAACTCGAAAACCCCCGAGGGGTCCCCTCGGGGTTTTTCGAGTTTTGGACTTGATTTTCAGTATTGCTCGGACCACGTACGCAGTTCGATCGAATGCAACCATGGGTAGTCTGTTTTCGGAACTTTGTGAAATGGCAAATAACGGAAACACAAGTCAGCTGATTGAACATAAAGATCACAGATTTATGGGGTTAGCAAAGGTTGTCAAGCGCCTGCTGGAGAAATGGGACCAACTTGAAGACAGGTTCCAGGAGCATCGACAATGTGATCAGGGAGCGAAAAGCAGCACCGGAAGGCTTGCCCATTGCAGACGACAAAGAAACCATTCTCTAACTTTATAGCCTGCTCAACCCTATTGCGGCTCTCAACACAAAAAAATCAAAAGGAAGACACAAACCAAGTCGACGTACTGTTGTCTCTATTTCGTCTTCGGATAACGATTTTGGACGAGACGCAACAAAGACAGATTACAAGTGGCGCCCAAGCCTCTTTTGTTCTACCAGGTACATGATCTCACTCGACTCGTGAAAACTACACATGCGCTGCTATCGAAGTCATTCCACAAGAACTTTTTCATTCGGCACACCGATCAAGCTCGTTTCCATGATACGTCGTATATACCAGAGATGCAAATGCTGCTGCATCCTTCGTCCAAGAACCAGGACAAAAATCCCGCCAAGATGGTCAGGCTGTGTAATGAGCAGCTAATAATTGATCCGGAGCACTCGCATCTTCACCTTACTCAACAAACTGTCGAGCGTAATGTGGCATCAGTGAAAGAAGCTGTGATGAATCATCTGCGGGTCGTAATGCCTGATATTTCGAAAAGGGGTTTGCACTTTTCCCAGCCCACCGCTCAACTAGGGCAGTCGTTCGATGAATCTAGCCCCTTGGCGTCTATACTGGAATTTCCAAGTCTACAGCAGCGGACAATGTTCTCAGAACAGCTTATGGAGTTTACTGAAGAGGAAGCAGTGCCAGTGGAACAACGATACGTGCATGAAGCTCGAGTCGATGAAGAAATTGACAGATGGCTTACAGACCCGAGTCGACTTCGTATCATGAATTCAAAAACCGAGTCAATTCTCGCGTTTTGGCAGCGGCAGCAACT
Source organism: Phytophthora pseudosyringae (assembly GCA_019155715.1). Taxonomy (NCBI): domain Eukaryota; phylum Oomycota; class Peronosporomycetes; order Peronosporales; family Peronosporaceae; genus Phytophthora; species Phytophthora pseudosyringae. The sequence goes on from JAGDFM010000074.1 coordinate 15,194, forward strand.
CGACAACAACTACCGTATCTTGCTTATTGCGGCACGGGTTATATACGCAGTTCCATAGTCTGCTGCTCAGATCGAAAGAGCTTTTGGGGTAAGCGGAATGCTCGAAACAAGTCACCGCACAAGCATCGCAAAACACAACATAAATATGTGCTCTTTCCTCAATAGAAATCGTAGATTTGTCGATGTAACAAGCTGCAAGAGGCTCTCAGACTCGGCAGTGAAGCGAGCGGTTCCAACCAATATTCTGGTACCCCTGAGTTCTCAACAAATCGACGCACCATTATCAGCGGAATGGGAGGCTGAGATGGCATCATGCCTATTCGATAGTGATTGAGTTTATAGTATTGGCCGAACACGCTCTCAAATACATTAGGGGGAGTCGAACCTACCAAAATAGCTGCTTATTTCTTCGCCAATTTCTTACTGATATCCTAAACGATTTTTTGCTTATATCGATTCCGCGTATCAGCCACCTCTCTAGGTGGCTGATGATAGAAATAAGCAGCTCATTTTGTGCAAGGGAAACACATCTTCAAGTAGGACATCAAACGATGAGTCCTCATTCCCTCCGCTACAACAACGCTCTCTTCGCGGCGCAGGATCACTTTTGAATTCGATATATAACCCAAGAGTAAGTACGAAAGCCATACGTTTCCTCTCCCAGGTCTAACTAACCACGGTCTTACGGTGTTTTTTTGGGGGCATAGCAAACGATGAGAAGCATGTCTTTGACGGCGGGAGGAGTTACGAAGCAACCAGCTCAAAGGTGAACCTCTTACGAAACGATTACAGAATTCTTGTCAGCTGGATTGAAGTGGAGGCAAACTTTTCGGCGGTTCATGGGTCCTCTGGCGGCACCGATGTTGGTGCGAAACTGAGAAAGAAAGATGCATTTCAACTGATGGTCAAGCATATCAAAAGCAAGACGCAAAACAAGGCTCTTCGAGATCTTACTGCGCGCAACATGCAGCAGCGCTGGATCATCTATATGCGTCGGTTCAGGTCGACGCTGAAGGCAAGCGAGAAAGAGACCGGATTGGGGCTTACGAAGCGAGAACTGGAGCACCGGATGTCGATCCCGGAAAAACTTGAGCGCATGTGCCGGAGTTTCAACGGATGAAGGTCCTGTTCGGACAAAGGGTGAATATTACGCCTTCATCGACAGTTGAGCTTGGTGCTCCCAATGTGGGCTCGTTTGATGTCGACGAAGAGATGGAGCTTGATGAGAGTGACTCCGATGCCTCCATAAGTGGTGAAAGCCGCGTGGAAGATTGGGGGACGGGTGACTTTACTTTTGTCCCTGCTGCGCAGTCACAACTGGTTTCGGCGTCACCCATGCCAACGCAAACTTCTCCAATGGCATCGTCCCCTGTGTCAGCTTCAGGGTCTCACGTACTAGCGACGGAAAGCCCTCTGCTGGAACAAACAAAACAGCCGCCGCGACCCCTTCGTCCAAGACTGTGAAAACCCCATCGCCCGGAAGTCGTCGTGGCAAACACCAAAGTGAAGGCAAAGGCCAAGTTGACAGCTAGCAAACCAAAACAAATAAGCCGTCCTCTGCGCAAGAGACTCGTCTGTCGCTCTCAAGCGCGTACGCACAGAATGTACATGCCAAAGTGAACTACCTGAAGGAAAAGCTATACGAGGAGAAGCACCAATGGACTGCGAAGCAGGAGGCTGCAAAGATGCAGAGGGCGACCGAAATTCAGATTCGTGGAAGAGCGACGCGCCGCTCGTAAGCACGAGCTTGTCCTTGAGCTACTTCGGCAGAACAAGTCCATGGAGGACATCGAAGCGTTTGTGAGCAAGTTCTGCTAATAAAAGAGCTGCAGGATGATATCAAAACCATCACGAACCATCACCCTGAACCAGCGTAGCCTCAAGTCGGCAAGCTGTCGGTCTTGTGAACTATTGATTGGCAATGCCATCGCAGTCGTCTGCTCTCTGATAAAAACGACAGCTTGTTCCAGCACCACTCCTTCATGTTTATTACATTTCGCCCAGTATTGGGCCCTGAGCTGTCCATGTTTTCAACATCTACGAGCATTACTTTGAAGCTGCCCCCCCAAACAACCGACGGATTCTGCAAGCTGATGCTACAGACTGTGGATCTACGAGGCTAGCAGCATTTCCTCGTCCTTCTCCAGCGGCTTCGACACACTGTACACATTCTCAACCTGGACTGAGTGCAATGTGATGTAGTCGTTGGCAATATCCTTTGACACATCGGGGTTGTGGGCTTCCGAGCTGTCAGCACGGTGCTTGGACCACTGAGCCATGCCGTTGTTCCACTGCGTCGTGTCCTGCTGGAAACTGCTCTTCCACTTCGTGAACACGACCTTCTCCTTCACACGTGGCTCCTCCTCGGTGTTGCGTGCGCACTACGTCGACGACGAGGATGTGGGTTGTGCTCGACTGCTTCTCGTAGCGCTCCTTCTCGCGCTCCATACGCTCCGTTTGGGACTCCGTACTGGCCTCCAGGGCTTTGAAACGGAAGGCGGCCGGGTCACGACGGATCTTCTGAGCGCCATCATGCTTCTTCTGCTCCTCGGCACAGCAGCTTGCTGGACAAGACACTGGTTCTAGACCTTCTGGCGGTTGATCAGGCCGTTCACCTTTGTACGGATCTGGGCCTTCTCGAGCTCCAGACGCAGCGACTTAATGAGCGTACTGAACTCAGCAGTGTTTTACAGCGACTTCTTGCCGCTCTTCTGGAACTGACGGAGCTGGTCCGTAGGCAGAGCCAGGAAAGCCTTCAGAGCGTCGGCATCACGCAGAAGAGGATGCAGCATGCAGCCGTACAGGAAGGTCGGCAGCACCTTCTCGCGCTCACCACGGGGTGTGCGCTTGTCCGGGAAGTACCGCGGAGCCTTCGGGCTCGTGGACTCGCCGAGCTTAATTAACAACCACTCGAAGTCGGCCATACTGCGCTCCTCGTGGATCTGGTACTCGTGGGTAACGGCACGGTCCGACTCGGTGACCGTGTAGTTGCAGCTTTCGCGGCGGCCTCGTTGGGCTCGCAGTACGTCTTGACCATGTACGTTTCGGTGTACCATTCGAGTTGGTCTTGACGTTCACAAGGATGCCGAGCTTCGTCGAGTACTCGAAGCCAGCAGGGGGCTTGGCAACAGGGTCCATGACGGGCTTGATGAGCTTGGGCGGGTTCTCGTTACACGACGTGCAGTGACGCACGGGCATGGGAAAAATCAGCCCCGGGATCGGCTTGGATTCAACCCTGCACTGGTTACAGACGCAGCGACGGCAGTGGTGCTGGCGACGACCGAGCTTGAAAGGACGGAAGCACACTTGGCACTCCGTCTGATCACTACGAGCCGTCTCCAACACAAAGTGGCTGGTCGGGTCCCTGCACAGCACGCTCGAGTCGCGAGCGCGCTTTGAGTCGTCTCGGCTGCGGGCGTTGGGGTCCTGCAGGTTGCGGTACGCGTCGTTTATCTTCTCGATGGTCTCCTGGTCCTCGATCTTGGTGGGGTCCATGGAGTGGGACTTCTATTGTACTGGGCCGCGATCTTCTCGGGGAAGGCATCCTTGAACACGCCCAGCACCTCGTAGATCTCTTTGCCGGACAAGGAGCGACTAGACGGGCCGCGGCGCTGCACGAACACATCGGCGGGCGTCATGATGTCCTTCATCTGCAGCGACGTGATGCAGTTGCGGCAGCAGTGCTGACGCGCGTTGCCGTAGCCGAAGGAGGCCGGCACCTAGATCGTGTGTTTCACACAGTCGCGGCAGAACAGCAGTTGCACACGCGGTAGTGGTGGCGGTGCGGCTTGGGGAAGCCGAAGGGTCGCTGCTGAAGTTGTCGGGCATCCAGAGCTTCTCCAGGCCGGCCACGCCGGACGGGACGCCGTCCAGCGAGCCGCGGCCGCTGTGCTCGTTCATGCGACCCTCGCTATGCGTGTGTGGGGGCCGAGGCTGCCGTGGGCAGCGGGGCCGGACGACCGCCAGAGCCCGAGTTGCCGCTGGTGGGCGGGCGGCAGCGGACTTGGGGACCGCGGCGGTCTTCTTCGCAGCGGCCGGCTTGGACTCGGGCTTTTTGGCGGCGGGCGCGGCCTGCTTGGGTGCGGGCCCGGGCTGCTTGGGGGCAGCCGCGGGCTTGGCCTCGGGCTGCTTGGCAGGCGCGGCTTGGGCTGCGAGAGGGAGAGGCGCATCTTGGTGCCGCAGTAGATGCAGAAGGCGTCGGCCTCGGACATGTTGTGGCCGCACTTGATGCAGCTGAAACCGTTGTTCTGGTGCAGGTGGCATCCGTGACCGCTGCTTTCTCGAAAGTTCCTGCAAATGTTGGCTCGGAGCACGGTCTTGGAGATCGACCTGCAAGATGTGGATGAACAAGCGTGATAGTCGGCAAGTGAACTTCCAGGTTACGGTAGACGCGCTGCAATGGGGACAGAAACACGTGATGAACTAGACGTGATAGTAGCATTAAACCAATGCTGCTTAGCCAACAAACGTACCGAGGCCGAGCCGCACCCCGGAAGCACGACAACACAGGTTCTTCCGCGCTGGAAGCGCAAAACTCCAGTTGATCTATAGTTGTTGCTGCGCGCGACACCACAGTATCCCGCCCGGTTCCCGCCCCGTGACAATCGCTTTCAGTTTAATTTCGCGGCGGAAAATGAACGGGTCGTCATCGCCGGCAACGTCTTCAAGTCCCACATCATCATCTTCTTCATCCGAAGAAAGCTCGCAGTCATCCCACTCGTCATTTAAAACCCATCAGAATATTGTGAAGCGTGACACAGGCCGTCATCCATCTCAATACAGCATCGATGCATTCTTCGCTGTTAAGCTGCGTCCGCAACTCTTTGAGGGGCCCCAGCGGTTCTTTAGAACACCTATCGTGTGCTCGTTAACTACACGAGCATGAGCCACACACGTGTTGAAGTCTTTGACTTCAGTTCCACGTACGTTCGACTTGTATGCATGATCGATAGTGTTGTGAGAAAGATCAACTGGGTATGCTGAGTCTGCCAGCAAATACTCACCCTCAAAAAATTATTGGCGCTTTTTCGAGTCCTCAGCAAGCTTCATTCTCGGTAGGTGGTGCTGTCTGCACACGACCCAGGCCATCCGCTAAAGAAAGCAATGATACGTCGACGATCGTCACACACGACTTGCGCATTTAAACTGTAACGCTGCGTTCTGTAAAAAAAGCACTCGCCGTCCACGCTGGGCTTTTGTGAAAGAGGAATGTGATGGAAGGTATGGATCTTGGACACGAAGCTTGGACGAAGCGGAGGGAGGGCAGCACTCTGGGCGAGACCGGAGCGGAAGCAGGAAACCACTTGAGGGGTAGAATGAAGATTCGAAAGTGATTGATTGATCGGAGCTTACACTGTCTTCACTACCTAGTCTGCATCCAATCATTTGGTGCATCCAATCACCAACACTCTGTACTCGTCCAATCATCCTACTCGTCTAATCATCGGTGGCGTAAACAACGTACCGTAATCATCGCGGGATCGTATTGGACCGGTTCGGGTTAACCGGTTAATGGGTACAACTGGTACACAGTACCCAAAACCGGCAACCCTCAATACGAACCCCACCGGATCGTGTGTGAAGGAACCCCCACGCCGATCCACCAACCTCCCAAGGACGTTCAAGGCTCACCAAGTGCGCATCTCGTGTCAACGAGAGAGCTGTACCAGCTCGCCGACGGGTACACAAGGTGAACCACTCAGCAACTACACAGCCGTCGGAGTACCCCTCCGTGAGTCGGTATCTGGGCGCAGTGCGTGCGAGTTCGGATCCCTAGAATTCTAGCGGATCTGCTCCACCACAGTAGCGTCCTTAGTTACAGCGAAGTGAGGGTGGCAACTGATGTATCACATCTTAGCATCCCATCGGGACTGGGATCTCACACTGATGCTCACTATCTGGGGAGGGTAAGCTTCTGGTCTGCGACCCAGAACAACGAGCAAACAAGGAGCGAGAGGGAGAGGTTGAGGATTGACTGCTCGGCAGTCAATGACTGCGATCTCCATTCGATCATCCTTCTCCTCGTCGCTCTTGTTCTCTAGCCAGTGGCCATACAATCGACTGGCGAAGGTCTTCTTCTTCGTCCCAGCACCGCGAACAGCATCCTCTGAGATCTCCAGCCACGTATGGCAGAGCTGGATGGTCTCGCTTTCACCCCATTTTCGCCCTTTGCCCATGGTTGAAGAGGACAAGTGTCGTTACCTTTGTGTATACTGAAAGCAAGTCACGTCGTTTGAGATTCGAGACTTGTTTTAAAACCATCGAGCCAAGTTATAGGTCCCGGTGAAGTTAAAAAAGCAATAGGGCCTGCCGCTGGGAACCTTAAGTTCTGACATAGTCTTAAGAGCGCTACTTTTGAGATAAAACCATCGTTAAGACCTACCGCTGGAGATGCTCGAAGCGATCACAAGACACCACCAAGCGAACGCCCTGAAATACTCGAACTCGTTAACGTTTACCTTTCTTCAAAGCACAATCGTAGTCCATCACAATATATACTTCGTTGGGGGTGCGTGACACGGCTTCATGTGACAACGAATTAATCCTGTGCCGGCTGCGCAGCAGCATAAAACTGATCAGTAAAACGAGCTTAGCTTAACTCAGAATTATACAAACCGTGTTCGTTCCAAAAACATACTTCTTCAGCTCAGATAAATTTAAGCCAAAATATTGGAAAGTCATGATAGCATGCTTGTCAGTGGCAATTAGCAGATCGTACTTAAGCGGCTGTTAAAATATCGATTTTAGTGGAAATTCACAAAGGGGGATTCACTCACAATCCGAAATTGTACGAACCGCTTCACCACCAGTCGAGATCAAGATGGACGTGGTGACGCCTGCTCAGCTGGAGACTAAGATCCGCCGCGAGATCGGAGCCGCGCTGGTGGAGGCCGCGGACCTGTCGGACGGCTGCGGGAGCAAGTTCAGCCTCGTGGTGGTGCACGAAGGCTTCGAAGGTGGGTGCAGTGGTGGGGGGGGGGGGGGGGGGGGGGGGGGCCGGGGGGGTCCG
>JAGDFM010000074.1:25312-113135 GCA_019155715.1 Phytophthora pseudosyringae
CCCGCCCCCCCCCCCCCCCCCCCCCCCCCCCCCCCCCCCCCCCCCCCCCCCCCCCCCCCCCCCCCCCCCCCCCCCCCCCCCCCCCCCCCCCCGACGTACCATTGCACGGCCTCCTCGCGCTTCTCGAGCTGGTTCTGCTGGCGCAGGCGGCAGAAGACCTTGATGCCGGCGAGTTCCGGCGGTGGGGCGCCTGCGCTCGAGGACGAGGCAGGCGGGGAAGCGGTGGCGGTCATCCTCCTGCTGCTGCCGTCGTCCATGGACAGCAAGCAGGCAACGCGTCGCGGGGCTTGCAGGTCTGTCGGCAGGCAAGCGGCGGCAACTTGGCCCCGTGCTATCTTCGGCCGGCGGCGGCGGCAATGCGCTCGCCTATAAATAGTGGGGGCAACTTCAACTCGTCGAGCTATTTTCGGCTGCAGCTTTGGGAGTCTTACATGTATTTTGGCTCGCAGGCGAAACCCTGGGCCACAGTCACGGCCAGAGCAGACATGACGCCAGATCCGTCGGTCCAGCATTAGCCCCCTCTCCGGGCGCTTGAACACATGAACCTCCCTGCAGCAGCTCACTGTTGCTCGCGGCCACGGCGCTCACGCGATCGGCGTTCACGAGCGCCACCAGGCACCAGCGGAAGGCGTCGGAGGCGTCTCTGTGCTGCAGTTCGTAGCTCAAAGAGCTTGTAGCACAAAGAGACGTCCGGGCTGCAGCTGAACCCCGCGCAAGGCGATCGAAAACCGATCGCGCCGGCGCCGCTGGCCAATCCGCGGCCGCCAAAGCAGAGCTAGCGGTGCAAGGGGCGGCGCAAGTGTCCTCGCGTGATGTCATCTCCGCCCGCTGCGCTGCTTCCTGCTCACTCGACGAGTTGCCGCCCCGCGACGACTGCTCTGGACGAATCTTCCCCATCCCCCGAGATGGTCGCCAGCATGGAGGAGAGCGCCGGCGCCCAGCTGCGCCCCAACGCCGCCGCCAAGCCCCAGCGCGCAACGGCGGAGCGGCTGATCCCGACGGACGTGGACAGCGAGTTCGCTGAGGAGGAGGGCGAGCTGTTCGCGCCCGAGGAGCAGGCCGAGGCCGGCTTCAAGTGGTCCGAGGTGGTCTGGTACAACGTGGTCGTGCTGGCCTCGTGGCACGTGGGCGCGCTCTACGCGCTGCTGTTCGTCGTGCCGCACTGCTCGCTCCAGCAGCTGCTCGTGCTCTGGCTGCTGCTCTGGGTCGCGGCCGGCCTGGGCATCACGGCGGGCGCGCACCGCCTCTGGTCGCACCGCGGCTACAAGGCCAAGCTGCCGCTGCGCGTGTTCCTCATGCTGTGCAACTCGATGGCCTTCGAGGGCACCATCTTCGAGTGGTCGCGCGACCACCGCGTGCACCACAAGGGCTCGGACACGACGGCCGACCCGCACAACTCGGAGCGCGGCCTCTTCTTCTCGCACATGGGCTGGATCATGGTGCGCAAGCACCGGAACGTGCGCGCGGCCGGCAAGAAGCTCGACTTCTCGGACCTGCTGGCCGACCCCGTGGTGGCCTTCCAGATCAAGCACTACATCAAGACGGTGCTGCTCATGTGCTACCTCGTGCCCACGGCGCTGGGCTACTACCTGGGCGACGCCTGGGCCGGGTTCTGGGTGGGCGGCGTCTTTCGCCACGTCTGGGTGCTGCACATGACGTGGATGGTCAACAGCGTGGCCCACTTCTTCGGCTACAAGCCGTACGACCGCAAGATCCACCCCGTCGAGAACCTCATCGTGGCGCTCGGCGCGCTCGGCGAGGGCTACCACAACTACCAGTACGTGGGTGTGCCTATGACTGTTCCCTATATGCAAAGCCTCACTAACGACCGCCGTTTCTTGCGTTGACGTGTTTGCGTGCAGCCACAAGTACCCGTCGGACTACGCGACGAGCGAGTGGGGCCTCCTGAGCGGACAATTCAACCCGACCAAGGCGTTCATCGACTTCATGGCCCTGATCGGCCAGGCCTACGACCTCAAGCGCAGCCGCACGGCCGCCAAGACCCGCGAGCGCGTGGCAAAGCAGGTGGGCGAGGACCGCCTGAAGCGCGGCCTGAGTCCGGCCATGTCGTGGTGGGACCGCCAGCTGAGCCAGCTCTTCTTCGGCAAGTCCGAGGCCCAGGTCTTCCACTAAAGTATCTAACTGCATGGAGGGGAGAGGCCGTGCCCCGAGGCTTTGAATTGATGCGCTGCGGGCAGCTGCATCGAGTCGTGTACATGGATGAGAGATTAACAGGAAAATCCTGATCAAATGCAGTGGGTGGGTGTACGTACGATCGATTGCTATTGCCATTAGCGTATGGCGCGCAGCAAGGAGTCCGTGCGCGTGTCGTATGGGCTCCGCTGGACGCTCGACTGAACCGCGAAGCGGAGTGTAGCCATGTTGACGCCGAGCCAAGGCACTTCAACAAGAGCAGGTGGACAGTGTTGAGGTTAACACGGCTCAGCAGGTGTCTTCACACGTGGACAAACTATGCAGGAGGAGGACGCTTTCAGCCGGACAGCGGCATCTGCTTGCTCTCCTCCCCCTCGTCTTGTGGCATTGCACGTCGACATGAGCTCATTGTGTTGCAAGGCCATCATCGCGGAGAGCAATGCTGCCCTGGTGTAAGCCCGCACGGGGAGGCACAGCTGAAAATCAGCTGCAGAGCAATAGTCAGGGGCGTAGGCTTACCTGCCCAGTCCGCAGCGAACTTTCGGCAGCAGGCCACAAGGAGGCGAGGACTACCGTATTCGAGCTGCAACAATCGCATCATGCAGAGCGAATGGAATATTCGCAGGACCCGACCGGTCCTTGACCGAGCGCTTGCCACAGTACAAGCACACGAGGCCTGGAACCAGGCGAGTCGGAACAGCAGGAAATGTTGCCACCTGCAGTAGCTTTGCAAACACGCAGCGCCCCTCTCTCGGGACAGCAGCTAATTTACCCGCTCGCTGTAACTGAGAGGTCCAATCACTCACAGCACGCGCGAATTCTTCAGGCGCGGCGACCCAGAACCTCTGCACTCGCCGACTTGGCGAAGCTCGAGGACTTCTGCCACAAGATAAAGCGCAGCCATGTTCGTGCATAGCGTTGGCTCACCAGACGCGCTAATCACGGGGCTTACCGCCGCTGCGGCGAGTGACTTGCACAATGTATACCGCCCGCACCAACCTCGGTATCCTCACAAACCGATTCCCTGAGCAAAGCCCCAGCTCCAAGGCACCCGCACCAGCACAGCGCCAGGCCCCCCCTGCTGCGCCGCCGCCGCCGTCCACCACAGGCCCAACGCGATGTCGCTCCTTCTGCCCCTCACTCGCCGACTCGCCTCTCGCTTCGCACCTCTCCAGCCGCTCCACATGAGCCTCCAGCAGACGCAGCAGCTCTCGACCGCGGCGGTGAACGCGCAGCTGGCGTCCCTCCGGGGACAGAACTTGATGTCCACGGCGCAGCTGTCGCCCGAGCAGCTCGCGGGGCTGCTGGCCAAGGCGCAGGAGTTCAAGGCCACGTACTCGGACCCGGCGACCAAGGCCACGGCCCCCAAGCCGCTCACGGGCGAGATCTGCTCCATGATCTTCCAGAAGCGCAGCACGCGCACGCGCATCTCGAGCGAGGTGGGCATGCACCTGCTCGGGGGCAAGGGCCTCTTCCTCTCCTCGGACGACATCCAGCTGGGCGTGAACGAGACGCTCAAGGACACGGCGCTCGTGCTCTCGCGCTTCAACAGCCTCATCCTGGCGCGCGTCTACGGCCACCAGGACATCCTGGAGCTGGGCGAGCTGGCCACGGTGCCCGTCATCAACGCGCTCTCGGACAAGTTCCACCCGCTGCAGATGCTGGCCGACTACATGACGGTCAAGGAGCACTTCGGCGCCTTCGAGGGGCTCACGTTCGCCTGGGTGGGCGACGGCAACAACGTGCTGCACGACTACATGCTGGCCGCCCCCAAGCTGGGCGCCAACATCCGGATCGCCACGCCCGAGGGCTACGAGCCCGACCAGGACGTCGTGGACGAGACCAAGCGGCTCGCGGCGCTGGCCGGCACGCAGGTCGTCATGACCAGCGACCCCGTGGAGGCCGTCAAGGGCGCCAACGTCGTGGCCACCGACACGTGGATCAGCATGGGCCAGGAGGAGGAGTCCCAGAAGCGCCTCAAGGCCTTCGCCGGCTACCAGCTCACCAACAAGATGCTCGAGAACGCCGCCGGCGACCACATCTTCCTGCACTGCCTGCCACGCCACCAGGACGAGGTCCACGACGAGGTGCGCCACAGCGGACATGGATGGATCCATGGATTGAATTGGCCTGACTGACTGACTGACTGACGAACTCGTTGTTTGTGATACATGGCAGGTGTTCTACGGCGACCGCTCGCTAGTCTTCGACGAGGCCGAGAACCGGCTGTGGACTGTCATGGCCGTGTACGCCGCGCTGCTGGGCAAGTTCTAAGCTCGCAGCCCATTGATCTGCAGCTGACTCTAGTGCCTGTCTTGCTCGGATAATGGAATGGAGACGATACCTCTTACGCGTTTGTTTGGCTTGGACATCGTCGTTACATGCTTTCCATTTTGAAGTGTTGCGATCCAAAGAGCGTGAAGCGGCGGCGACCCCAGCGCGGACCATTCGCCAAGAAGCCCAAGAAACCTCCAGGGGGAGGAGACGAGGACCCATTTCCCCCCTCCGTGAAGCTTCGACGCAGCGATGGGGGGCGAAGACGGCGAGCGAGCGTCCAACAAGAACGAGGTGAACCCGCTCAAGTACATCGAGCAGCGGGTCGCCTCGGCGTTCCCGCAACTGGTCGGCCCCAAATTCACGGCCAAATACGCCACGGAGCCGAACGAGTACGTTGGGAGTGCCTGTCTACGCCTTTGAAAAGTGCTCGGAGCTAACCACCACCAAACTGTGCCAACCCGCGTCTACATCTGTAGAAACTGCGTCAAGGAGTTCCTCGAGAACGAAGACGTGACCATGCTCGCGTTCTCGGGAGACAACGTCATCGCCTCCATCAAGATGCCCGGCACTCTACCGCGAGGCAAAACCGTGTGCTTCACCAAGTTCCACAAGACGAGCATCACGCCCAAGAACGTCCTCACGGACCTTATGGTGAACGAGCTCACCCCGAGCAGCGTTGAGTACCTGGAGCGGATGGTGGCGGAGGTTTATCTCCCGCTCTTCTCCAACGCCGCCAACCAGGAAGGCTGGGGCGAGGTCGCGTCCAAGGAGGTGGTGGACAAGTTCCACTCGTACATGGCGTCCGTGTCCATCATCAGCGGGGCCACCAAAGGCGAGACGTGCCTCCCGCTGCCCCCGATCGACGGCAACGCCACGAACCTGAGCAACAAGGTGTCGCTCCTGGAAGGGTCCATCGTCATTTGGACCAAGCAGATTAAGAACGTGCTCAAGCAGGACCCCGAGGACCTGCTCAAGCAGGGCCTCCACCCGACACCCGACGCCGAGATCGAGTTCTGGAAGCTCAAGGCTGCCAACCTGAACTCCATCTTCGACCAGCTCCAGTCCAAGAAGGTGCGCAAGATCCTCACGGCCCTGGACCGGTCCAAGAGCACGTACTGCACCACGTTCGCTCGCCTCTGCAAGGAAGTGTTCACGGCTCGGATCGAGGCCAACGACAACATGAAGTACCTGCGCACGCTGGAGGAGTGGTTCATCCGACTCAACAACGACGAAGACTTCCCGGCCCTCACGGAGCTCTTCAAGCCCATGCTCCACATCATCCTGCTCATCTGGAAGAACTCCAAGCACTACAACACGCCAGCGCGCCTCGTGGTGCTCATGCGCGAGATCTGCAACTCGCTCATCAACCAGGCGCGCAAATACCTGAGCGGCGAGCTCATCTTCGCGCTCATCGACCAAGACGAGGCCGGCCAGGCCGTGGAGCAGCTCAAGACGACGCTGCAGGTGTGCTCGGCCTTCAAGAGCACCTACTTCGACTACAAGGCGACCGCCAACGCCGAGTGCCCGTCCAACCCGTGGCGCATCCAGGGCAACGCGCTCTTTGTCCGTCTCGACAGCTTCCTCGAGCGCTGCCACGACATCCTGGACCTCACGCAGACCATTGTGCAGTTCAGCAAGCTGTCCAAGATCGAGGTGGGCGGCACCAAGGGCAAGACGCTGACGCTGAGCGTCCAGCAGATCCACGCCGACTTCACCGAGGCCGTCAACACGTTCAAGGGCGTGTCGCTCGACATCATGGACGTGGGCGCGTCCAAGTTCGACGACAACTTCTACGACTTCCGCTGCAAGATCAAGGAGCTCGAGCGTCGACTGGGCTCCGTGCTCACCCAGGGCTTCGACGACTGCTCCACCATCTTCGGGCGCTTCAAGCTGCTCGACTCGTTCGAGGGGCTCCTCAATCGCCCGATCATCCAGGACGAGCTCGAGAAGAAGCACGTGGCGCTCGTGCAGAGCTACGGACACGACCTGAAGCTCGTGCAGGAATTGTTCCTGCACTGCCGCGACGCGCCCCCCATCAGCTGGAATCTGCCGCCGGTAGCTGGCGCGCTCACGTGGTGCCGGGGCCTCGTGGAGCGAATCGAGCACCCGATGAAGAAGCTGCGCGAGCTCAACCAGAACGTCATGGAGCGCGAGGAGGCCAAGGAGGTCTACAAGGTCTACGGCACCATCATGGCCTCGCTCCAGGAGTACGAGAACCAGAAGGTGGAGGAATGGAGTCGGGACGTGGAGGCGTCCTCGCAGACGAAGCTCAAGCTGCCGCTACTGCTGCGTCACCCGCAGACGCGTTGCCTCCGCGTGAACTTCGACCCCGCACTCGAGAAGCTGCTGCGCGAGATCAAGTACCTACGGCTGCTGAGCATCGAGGTGCCCCAGTCGGCGCTGCAGATTTCGGGGAAGGAGGAGACCTTCCGCAAGTACCGCGGGGAGCTCATGTACATCGTGGAGCCGTATAACGCCATGATCGAAGGCATCCACCCGCTGGAGGAGCCACTGGTGCGCCGGCATATCCAAAGCATCGACGCCTGTGCCGGACGAGGCATCGAAGAGCTCAACTGGAAGAGCGCCGGCATCGACACGTTCATCGAGGAATGCCGCAAGGCCGTGGAAGGGGCCAACGAGATCGTGACAAACCTCAAGGATAACCTCAACACGATCCAGGACACGCTTGGCGCCTGGAACCTGCCGCTACTGGAGCGCCAGGCGAAACCGGTGGCGGTGAGCGAGCACGAGCGCCAGCACAAGAGCTACATCGTCCAGCGCACACTCAAGATTCGCGAGGGGGCAGCAGAGATCCACCGCCGGCTCAAGCAGTCGAACACTGGCATCGTCGGGGTCAACAGCGCGCAGTGGAAGGCCTACGTCGACTACGTCAACAACATCGTCGTCAACGGTGTGGCGCGCGTCATATGCTCGTCGCTGGAATTCCTAGCGAAGCAGCTCGACCCCGCGGGAGGCAAGGACGGAGGCGAACGAGAAGCTCCTCCTCGGGAAGGAGGAGCAGCAGGAGGTGGAGCGAAGTCCAGCAACAAAGACCACCACCACCAGAACCGCCTACCAATGCTCGAGATCAAACTGGACCTCATCGCGAACCGAGTGCAGTTCAACCCGAATATCGGGGAGAACCACGGCAAAGGGCTGAGCGACACGATTCAAATGTGGATCAACTCGTTCTTTAACGTGGCGACTGCCGTCAAGCGTCTGGACTCGGATGGAGGCGGCTCGTACCTCAAGGAAATGCACTCGGACATGACGATCTCCATGATGCTGGCCACCATCAGCGAGTACCAGGAGGAGAACGAGGCGATGCTAGCAGCCTTCAAGCGCAAGTACGACGGCTACGGCTACCTCTGGGAGTCCGACATGGCCGCTCACTTCCAGACGTTCCTAGCCACCGCCACGGTGCCGGGCGTCAACGGAGGAGCGGACATGCTGGACTTGGACAAGTTCAACGCCGAGATCACCAAGTACGAGCAGGTGGCGAGCGAGATTGAGAACCTGACGACGCCCACGGACATCGGGTGGCTCCGCGTCAACTCTCAGCCCATCAAGACTGCCATGCTCACGTGGGTAAGCAAGTGGATCTACCAGTACACGACGTACCTGCACCAGCACGTTGTCAAGAAGCTCTCCGGACTCCACGACTTCATGGAAACCGTCATCAAAGGCCTGGAAGAGCAGGTCGCGGACAAGAACAAGGACGCCCTGAAGCGCGTCATGACGCACATCCGCGACGTCCGCAAGCAAATGGACGCGACGAACGAGCTCTTCGACCCCTTGCGAGAGGCTGTTCACCTGCTGAAGCTGCACGGCATCAACGTGGAAGACACCAAGATCGGAGACCACGCGGTGCAGGATTACCTCGAGGCGGCTCCGATGCAGTGGGAGGCGATCGTGAACAAGACGTTCAAGAAGAAGGAGGAGATCATGCCCCTGCAGATGGCCGAGGTGGAGTCCATTAAGGAGGAGCTCGAGTCCTTCTTCCTGGACATGCGCAAGTTCCGCAACGAGTTCCGAACGACGGCGCCCTTCAGCTTCCAGGGCACGCCGAACGATGCGTACGCGCAGATGAACAGCTTCGCGTCGGCCCTGCACAAGAAGATGCAGCAAGCGCGGGAGTTCAATGAGCTCGAGGAGCTGTTCGAGCTGCAGGTGTCTAAGTACCAGGAGACCACGGACACGCTGTACGAGCTGCAGCAGCTCAAGAAGTGCTGGGACCTGAAGGACCTGGTGCTGGCCACGTTCGAGGACTGGAAGAGCACGCTCTGGACCAGCATCCAGACCGACACGTTCGAAGGATACACGCGAGCGTTTATGAAGCAGATGAAGATGGAGGCGACCGAGCACCAGCTCATCAAAGGCTGGCAGGTGTACAAGGACACGGAGCAGCTCGTGAAGAACATGTCGACGGTGCTGCCGCTCATCAACGACCTGCACTCGGAGGCCATGCAGGACCGCCACTGGAAGGCGCTGTCGACCATCTGCCACGTGAAAGCCATCGAGCCCAAGGACCCCAAGTTCTCGCTCGCAGACCTTCTGAAGCTCAACCTGCACTTGCACGTGGACGACGTGGGCGAGATCGTGGAGACAGCCAACAAGGAGCAGAAGATCGAGAAGAAGCTCAAGATGATTGAGGAGCTGTGGCAGCGACTGACCCTCGAGTACGTCCCGCACAAGGATTCCGGCACGTTCGTGGTCAAGCCGTCGGAGGAGGTCGTGGAGTCGCTGGAGAGCAACCAGCTCGAGCTGCAGACCATGATCGGCATGGGGAAGTTCGTCGAGTTCTTCAAGGACCGCGTGCTGGCGTCGCAGAAGTCCTTGGGCCACGTGGAGGAGGTGCTGAAGGAGTGGGTCTCGGTGTCGAAGCAGTGGGCTTCGCTGGAGAGTATCTTCTTGAGCTCGCCCGATATCCGCAACCAGCTCCCGGACGACACGCGTACGTTCGAGTCCATCGACTCGAATTTCAAGGACCTGATGAAGAACGCGGTGATGGAGCCCAACGTCGTCTTGGCCTGCTCCGTGGACAGCCGTCTCGAGTCGCTCAAGGAGATGACGGCGATGCTGGAGAAGTGTCAGAAGTCGCTCAACGAGTATCTGGACAAGAAGAAGAAGATCTTCCCTCGGTTCTACTTCGTGTCGAACGTGGCGCTGCTGGAGATCCTGTCGAATGGCAACAACCCGAAGAAGATCATGCCGTTCCTGGGGGATTGCTACGATTCCCTGTGCGACCTCATCTTCGAGGACGACTCGCCCAACACGGCCCACACGATGGTGGCCAAGGATGGCGAAGTCGTCAGGCTACCGACGATCTTCGTCATGGCTGGCGCGGTGGAGAGCTGGCTGAACGAACTCACGGAGGCCATGCGGTTCTGTCTCCGCAAGGAGATGCACGACTCGATCGAGACGGCCGCGAACTGGGACGTGGAGAAGCCTCGCCACCAGTGGCTGTTTGACTACCCAGCGCAGGTTGTGCTCAACTCGACGCAGATCTACTGGACGGAGGAGACGGAGATGGCTCTGGAAGAGTTCGAGAACGGCCAGGAGGACTCGGTGAAGCGATACCTGACCGTGTGCAACCAGCGACTGGAGCAGCTCATTAACCTGGTGCTTGGGAACTTGTCCAGCCCGGATCGGTGCAAGATCATCGCTCTCATCACCCTTGACGTGCACTCGCGCGATGTCGTGAAGAAGCTCGTCGACGAGAAGGTAGAAGGTCCGCTGAGCTTCATGTGGCAGCAGCAGCTCCGCTTCATCTGGAGACAGGAGAACTACGACGTGGACATCCGCATCACGGACTTCCGGTCCAAGTACTCGTACGAGTGGATTGGCAACACGGGTCGCCTCGTGATCACGCCTCTCACCGATCGCTGCTACATCACGCTGACGATGGCGTTGAGGCTGTTCTTGGGAGGGGCCCCCGCTGGACCTGCTGGCACTGGCAAGACCGAGACGACCAAGGATTTGGCTCGTGCGATGGCGCTGTGCTGCTACGTGTTCAACTGCTCGGACCAGATGAACTACCAGACAATGGCCGATATCTTCCGCGGTCTGTGCCAGACCGGCACGTGGGGCTGCTTCGACGAGTTCAACCGGATCAACATTGAGGTGCTGAGTGTGGTGGCTACCCAGGTCAAGTGCATCCAGGACGCTATCGTGTTCAACGCTGTCCCCGCCAACCGAGAGGCAAAGTACCAGTCGCTACCAGCCGGCACGCCGCCCGTTGTGGTCGGGGAGTTCGAGTTCATGGGGGCTTCGGATCGGATCACGCTCATTCCGACGTGCGGGTTCTTTATCACGATGAATCCCGGCTACGCCGGCCGCACGGAGCTACCGGAGAACCTGAAAGTGCTTTTCCGGTCGTGCGCCATGATCCGACCAGACTTGAAGCCCATTTGCGAGAACATGCTCATGTCCGAAGGGTTCCAGCAGGCTCGCACGCTGGCGATCAAGTTCGTGACGCTGTACGAGCTGAGCGCCGAGCTGCTGTCCAAGCAGTTCCACTACGACTGGGGTCTCCGTGCGGTCAAGTCGGTGCTGCGAGTCGCTGGTATTCTCAAGCGCGCGGAGCCCGACGTGGAGGAGGACAAAGTGCTGATGCGGGCTCTGCGCGACTTCAACACGCCCAAGATCCCGCACCACGACACGCCAATCTTCCTCCGTCTTATCAACGACCTGTTCATCGGCGTTGAAGTGGCTCCCAAGGTCAACATGGAGCTGCGAGAGAAGGCGGTGGCGGTGTGCAAGGCCAACAACTTGCAGCACGACGACTCGTTCATCCTCAAGATCTGCCAGCTCCAGGAGCTGATCGACGTGCGCCACTCCGTCATGCTGCTCGGCCCTGCTGGGTGCGCCAAGACCACGACGTGGCAGGCTCTCGCCAAGTGCTGGAACCTCGGCAAGGAGAAGAAGATTTGCGTGTACGAGACGCTCAACCCGAAGGCCGTCACGTCGGACGAGCTCTATGGTTACATGACGCTGTCGAAGGACTGGAAGGACGGCGTGCTGTCCATCATCATGCGCGGGATGGCCAAGAACTACTCGGAGCAGGGGTTCTACGAGAGCCAAACGTACAAGTGGGTGGTGCTCGACGGCGACATCGATGCAGTGTGGATCGAGTCCATGAACACGGTCATGGACGACAACAAGGTGCTGACGCTCGTGTCGAACGAGCGGATCCCGCTCAGCAGTGCCATGCGAATGGTCTTTGAGATCAACTCGCTCAAGAACGCCACCCCCGCGACGGTCTCTCGAGCCGGCATCCTCTTCATCAACGAGATCGATATCGGGTGGCGCCCATTCATGGAGTCGTGGGTGGCCAAGCGCGAGGAGGAGGTTGAACGCACGTACCTCCCTGGACTCTTTGACAAGTACGTGGACCCGATCTACGACCTCATGCGGAAGGGCTTCAAGCAAGTGGCGCCCGTGCGGCTCATCAACCAGGTGTCGACGGTCTGCTACCTGCTCGAGGGCCTGCTGGGCAACATCCCAGTGGAGAGGAAGAACCCGGAGGTGATCGAATCCATCTTCGTCTTCTGCGCCACGTGGGCCTTCGGCGGCCCGCTCATCGTCGACAAGAGCATCGACTACCGCAAGAACTTCCACGAGCTCTGGTGCTCCACGTTCTCGAACATCAAGTACCCGAAGGAGGGTCTGTGCTTCGACTACTTCTACAACCTCGAGTCGGGTGAGTTCGAGAGCTGGAGCACCAAGGTGCCAAAGTACGAGCCGGGCTCCATTGGCAACGGCCCGGCCGACACGCCGTTCAACTCGATTGTGATCAGCACGAACGACTCGGTCCGCATTCGGTTCCTCGTCGAGACGCTCGTGGCTCGCCAGCGACCGGCGATGCTCGTCGGCGGCAGCGGCACGGGGAAGACCACGATCCTCAAGAACTTCCTGCGCGACTTGGACGACGACATGCTCTTCTCGAACATCAACATGAACTACTACACGGACTCGGCCAAGCTGCAGCAGCAGCTCGAGTCTGTGATCGACAAGCGCTCCGGACGCATGTTCGGGCCCCCCGCCACCAAGAAGCTCATCTACTTCATCGACGACTTGAACCTGCCGTACATCGAGACGTACGGCACGCAGAACTCGCTGGCGCTGCTGCGGCAGCACATGGACTACAAGACGTTCTTCGACCGCGTGGACTTGGGCTTCCGCAAGGAGATCGTGGACGTGCAGTACCTGTCGGCCATGAACCCCACCGCCGGCTCCTTCATCATCGACGAGCGCTTGCAGCGGCACTACGCGCTCTTCGCGTGCATGATGCCGGGGCGGGAGGACCTCAAGACTATCTACAACTCCATCCTCAAAGGACACATGCAGAGCGCAGGCTTCGCCTCCCCCGCCATGACCGTCTGCGAGCACATCGTCAACGTATCCATCCTGCTGCACGAGGAGATGGTCAACAGGTTCCTCCCGAGCGCCACCAAGTTCGTGTACAACTGGAACATGCGCGAGCTGTCCAACATCTTCCAGGGACTCACCCGTTCCAAGGGCGAGTTCTTCCCCACCGCCTACTCGTTCACGCGCCTGTGGGTGCACGAGGCCACGCGCGTGTTCTGCGACCGCCTGATTAACGACGAGGACATCCTCAAGTTCGGCGACCGTATCCGCGAAGCGACCAAGAAGACGCTGCCGGACTTGGACCAGGTGGCGCTGTTCAACGATCAGGCGCCTCCTGCCCCAGGCGGCACCGAAGACAACGCTCCCGTGCCCGTCAACATCTTCACGACGTTCGCAACCCCCGTGGCTGGCTCCGACAGTGTGTACATGCCCGTGTCGTCCATGAAGGCGCTCAACAAGGTGCTGGTGGAGCAGCTGGACGACTACAACTCCAAGTATTCCATGATGAACCTCGAGCTCTTCGACAACGCCATGGAGCACGTGACGCGCATCTGCCGCATCATCGGGAACCCGGGGGGAAACGCCATGCTCATCGGCGTGGGCGGCAGTGGCAAGCAGTCGCTCTCGCGGCTCGCGTCGCACATCTGCGGCTTTGACGTGCGCCAACTGTCGGTCACGTCCAACTTCCGCATCGAGGACCTAAAGGAGAGTCTGGCCGAGATGTTCAAGGTCGCGGGGGTGCAGGGTCTGCCCCTCGTCTTCCTCATCACGGACTCGCAGATCGTGAACGAGCGCTTCCTCGTGTACATCAACGACATGCTGTCGTCGGGCTGGATCCCGGATCTCTTCCCGAAAGAAGACCTGGACGGCCTCCTGGGGGCGCTACGGACGGAAGCCAAGGCGAACGGCATCCCCGACGCCATGGACGCTCTCATGGACTTCCTACTGCTGCGAATCCGGCTCAACTTCCGCGTCGTCATGTGCTTCTCCCCCGTCGGAGCGGTCTTCCGAGTTCGCGCTCGGCGCTTCCCGGGCCTCGTGAACTGCACCGTCATCGACTGGTTCCACCCGTGGCCGCGTGACGCACTCGTGCGCGTCGCGTCCAGCTTCCTGGAGAAGTTCGAGGACGTCGGAGACGCCGCGCTCCAGCGCAGCCTGGCCAACCACATGGCCGACGTGCACATTTCCGTCACGGACATGAGCAAGAACTACTTCGAGACGCAGCGGCGGTACAACTACGTGACGCCCAAGAGCTTCCTGGAGCTCATCAGCTTCTACGAGATCCTGCTCAAGCAGCGCAAGGAGGACATCCAGCGCCAGATCTCGCGCCTGGACGACGGGCTCTCGACGCTGCGGAAGACGTCGGCGGACGTGGCCGAGCTGCAGGTGGATCTCAAGCACACGATGGTCAAGGTGGCCGAGAAGCAGGCCTCCACGGACCAGCTGCTGGAGCAAATGGGCCGAGAGAAGGCGGGGGCGGAGGTGCAGCAGGAGAACGCCAACAAGGAGAAGTTCAAGGCCGAAGCGGCCAGCGCAGCAGCAGCGGAGCTGGCGGGCGAGGCCGAAAAGGAGCTGAGTCAGGCCAAGCCGGCCATGGACGCCGCCGCCGCCGCCGTGGATTGCCTGTCCAAGCCCGCCATCACCGAGCTCAAGAGTCTGCCCAAGCCGCCTGCGGGCGTGGACAACGTGACCAAGGCGTGTCTGATCCTGGTGGAGAAGGAGTACAAGAACCACAAATGGGACCGCGCCAAGAAGATGATGAACAACGCGGGCGCGTTCCTGGACGCGCTCAAAGTCTTCAAAGGCGAAGACATTCCCGAGGCGGACATCGCGCGCATCGAGCCGTTGATCGCCGACCCCGAGTTCACGGCTGAGAAGATGGCGTCCAAGAGCTCGGCCGCGGCCAACATTTGCTCGTGGGTCGTCAACATCTACACGTTCAACCGCATCTACGTGCGCGTGAAGCCGCTCATGGACTCGCTCGAGGCGTCGAGGAAGAAGAAAGAGGAGGCCGAGGAGCAGCTCGCGCGGGCCATGGGCCAGGTGGCTGAGGTGCAGAAGCGGCTGGAAGCTCTGGAGAACACGCTGCGCCAAGCGACCGAGGAGAAGCTCAAGGTGGAGGAGATGAAGGAGTCGTGCGAGAACCGGCTCCTGCTCGCGGGGAAGCTCGTGAACGGCTTGGCGAGCGAGAACGAGCGCTGGGGCATCGAGATCGAGCAGCTCAAGAACTCGGGGGTCATGGTGGTGGGCAACTCGCTGCTGGCGGCTGCCTTTGTGTCGTACATCGGCGCCTTCGACCAGGCCGTGCGCAAGGATCTGTGGCAGCAAACGTGGTTCCCCGACCTCGTGGCCAAGGGCATCCCCATCACCGAAGGCATCGACCCGCTCTCGATGCTGACGACCGAAGGCAAGAACGCCAAGATGATGAGCGAGGGGCTGCCGGCAGACCGGATCTCCATCGAGAACGGAGCGATCATCACGAGCTGCAAGCGGTGGCCGCTGGTGATCGACCCGCAGCTGCAGGGCATCAAGTGGCTTCGCGAGAAGGAGAAGGACCGCGGGCTCGTGGTGCTGCAGCTGAGCCAGAACCAGTGGCTGCGCAAGACGGAGACGGCGATCGTGAACGGCCACGTGCTCATCATCGAGAACATCGGCGAGGAGATCGACGCGACGCTGGACCCGGTGCTCGGGCGCGCCGTGTACAAGAAAGGATCCAACCTCTTCTTGAAGCTCGCGGGGGAGGAAGTGCAGTACGACCCCAACTTCTTCATGTACCTGCAGACGAAGCTCTCGAACCCGCACTACAAGCCCGAGATCGCGGCGCAGTGCACGCTGATCAACTTCATCGCCACGGAGAGCGGCCTGGAGGACCAGTTGCTGGAGAAGGTGGTCAAGAAGGAGCAGCCGGAGCTCGAGGCCCGGAAGCAGGAGCTCGTGCTGGCCTTCCAGAAGTTCAAGATCGATCTCGTGGAGCTCGAGGACCAGCTGCTGGAGCGCCTCGCGAACGCACCCGACGACATCCTGAGCGACGTGCCTCTGATCGAGAGTCTGGAGGAGACGAAGAAGAAGGCGACGGACATCTCCATCTCGGTCAAGAAGAACCAGGAGACGGAGGTCGTCATCAACAACACGCGCGAGCTGTATCGCCCCGTGGCGGCGGAAGGCGCCATGCTCTACTTCCTGCTCACGACGCTCAGCGCCATCGACCACATGTACCGCTACAGCCTCGACTCGTTCATCACGTTCTTCTACAACTCGATCGACCGCGCGCAGCAGAGCGACAAGCAGAGCGAGCGGGTGCTGAACCTGCGCGAGTCGCTGCGGATCACCATCTTCACGTGGGTCTCGCGTGGCCTCTTCGAGGCGCACAAGCTCATTTTCCTCTCGCAGCTCACGTTCAACCTCATGCGTCGCGGCATCCTGGGGGAGGACGTGCGCGTGCAAGAAGCCTACATGCAGTTCCTGCTGCGCGGACCCAAGAAAGCGGCCCCGGGCGGAGCGGAAGAGGAGGCGAACCCCATCGACTGGTTGCCGCCCGCGCAATGGAGCGCCATCAACATGCTGGCGCAGCTCGAGGAGTTCCAGAAGATGCCGCAGGACCTCAAGGAGGCGTCTTCGCGCTTCCGCGAATGGTACAACCACGTGACCCCGGAGTCCGAGAAGCTGCCGCTGGATTGGGCTGGGCTGGACCGCACGCCGTTCCTGAAGCTGCTGGTGGTGCGTTGTCTGCGTCCGGATCGGATGACGGTGGCGGTGAACGAGTTCGTGCGCCAAGTGCTGCCCAACGGCAGCAACTACTGCGACTGCGACTCGGCACTCAACGCGCTGCAGGTCATGGACAACTCGTACCTGGACTCGACCCCTACGACGCCGCTGTACTTCATCCTGTCCCCCGGCGCTGACGTCGTGGCGGGCGTGGACAAGCTCAGCGTCAAGTACGGCTTCGAGCGAGGCGTGAGCTACCACAACGTGTCCATGGGCCAGGGCCAGGACGTGTTCGCGATGGATCGCCTCGAGGTGGCGCACCGCAACGGCCACTGGGTCATCCTCAACAACATCCACCTGATGCCGCGCTGGCTGCTGGCACTCGAGAAGAAGCTGGACGAGTTCGCGCTCGAGGGCTCGCACAAGAACTTCCGCTTGTTCCTGACGTCGGACCCGTCCAACTCCATCCCCATCGGGGTGCTCAACCGCTGCATCAAGCTCACGAATGAGCCGCCGTCGGGGCTCAAAGCCAACCTCAAGCGCGCCTTCGTGAGCTTCCCCAAGGAGTACATCGAGGAGGCGGAGGGCAAGGTCAAGTCCATTCTCTTCGGGCTCTGCCACTTCCACGCCGTGCTCATGGAGCGCAAGATGTACGGCCCGCTGGGCTTCAACATGATGTACCCGTTCTCGCTCGGGGACCTGCGCGACTCGGCCATTTGTCTGCAAAACTACCTCGAGAGCTCGGCCGGAGGGAAGATCCCGTGGGCCGACCTGCGCTACATCTTCGGCGAGATCATGTACGGCGGCCACATTGTGAACGACTTCGACCGGCTGCTGGCCAACACGTACCTGGACTTCTACATGCGCGACGAGCTGCTGGACGAGATGGAGATGTTCCCGTTCGTGGGCGACGAGAAAGGGCCGTCCTTCATGTGCCTCGCCCCGTCGTCCTACGACAAGTACCTGGAGCACATCGAGACGGAGCTCAAGACGGACTCGCCACTGGCCTTCGGACTGCACCCGAACGCTGAAATCGACTTCCGAACGACGCAGTCGGAGAATTTGTTCCGCACACTCATGGAGTTGCAGCCTCGAGACGCCGCCGCGGGTGACGCGGCCATGAGCCCGTTGGAGTTGGCGAAGCAGGGGCTGGAAATGGTGCTGTCTCGCATCGGCGAGAAGAAATTCGAGTGCGATGAGGTCGCGCGCAACTTGGAAGAGATGGGTCCGTACCAGAACGTGTTCATCCAGGAGTGCGAGACCATGAACGGGCTGCTGGCGGAAGTGGTGCGCTCGCTCAACGAGTTGTCGCTGGGCTTCGCCGGCGAGCTCACCATGTCGGACGCCATGGAGGCCGTGCAGGAGTCGCTCTTCCTGGACCGCGTGCCCAAGTCGTGGGAGAAACTCGCCTTCCCGTCCTTGCGCCCGCTGGGCTCGTGGCTCACGAACCTCGAGGCGCGACTGCAACAGCTCGAAGAGTGGACACAGAACCCGGCGGACATCCCGCGCGTCACGTGGCTCTCCGGCATGATCAACCCGCAGTCGTTCCTCACCGCCATCATGCAGGTCACGGCGCAGAAGAACCAGTGGGAACTCGACAAGCTCGTGATCCAGACGGATGTGCTCAAGCGCCGCAACGGCGAAGTGGACGCGCCCTCGCGCGATGGAGCCTACATCCACGGCCTCAACCTCATGGGCGCGCGCTGGGACATCCAGAACAACACGGTGGACCGCTCGCACCCCAAGGAAATGTTCTCGCCCATGCCGGTCATCAACTGCAAGGCGGTCGCTTCCGACAAGCTGGACATCAAGGGGTCGTACGTCTGCCCGTGCTACAAGACCGAGTTCCGCGGACCCACGTACGTCTTCTCGGCGCAGCTCAAGTCCAAGTCGCCCCCCGCGCGCTGGGTCCTTGCAGGCGTCGCCCTCATTATGGATATCGTGTAGTCCTCTTCTTCGATGTAGAGCATGCCTCCTAGCCTTTGTCTTGGCTGGTAGGTGAAAACAATGTTTTCAATACTCTGCTCTTGTGGATGTTCCTGGGCTCTCTAGAGGCTACAAGAAATTTGCCTAGGGGAACGGGGGTCTTGCGTCACGAGCGCTACAATTTGTCACCATTGATGCTAGAGGTCCCTGAAGCCGAACGGTTTGTATTGGTCTACTACAAGTACACGTATATATCGAATGTTAGGCGTACCTGGAACTCAGTACAAGCACGCACATGTATTCTATCATGCTGTACGTAGTCAGTGCACTATTGCTGTTGTCTAGCACGCAGTGTGTGCTGCTGCCACAGGCCCAGCGTGCCCTTTGCCGACGGGGTCAACTTCAACTCGTCTCTACAACACGAAACATCACACACAACCAAATTAGCGTCCACCCCTGTCAACGCCCATTTCTCATAAACACATCCACCATACAGCGTTGTGGACCCCTCTGCCAGCAAGCTCTCCGCGGACAAGAGCTTCAGTTTCACCGACTCGAACTTGTCCGACGGCCCGGCCCGGTACAGCTCTCGCAACTCCTGCGCCGAGCACTCCGCCTTGACGTGGAAAGCTACAAACAGTCAGTCAGTCAGTCAGCCGTGGCTCCTCTTCTTAAAATAAGAGAAGCGCCGCAAGTGCCTATAGACAACTCACAGAAGCTGGGCGTGCAGGCGTCGGTCTGCAGCACGACGCCCAGCAGCATCGGCGGCTGCTGCTGCTGCGGGGCCAGGTTCACCTCCTCGTGGACCTCGCTCACGATGGATTGGAAGAACTCCTGCTTGGCCGCGTGCTCCAATTGCGTCCTCCTGAGCTCGTTGCTTGTGTCCTCCAGCGTCTTCAGAACGTCCTCCGTCAGCTGAATGCTGGACGGCTCCGGGTGTCCCCCGGGAGTGTCGTACAGGTCCTGGTAGAGACCAACACTCTTGCTCCTCTGGATGAGCGCCACCTGCCCGTCCCTGGTCTCCAGCACCGCCGCCACGCCCACTTTGCGCGAGAGGAAGGCCAGGCCGTCGCCGTGCAGCCTCTCACCGTCCGCCAGCAGCTGCGGGGCCAGCGCCGAGCAGCACGTGCCCAGGTACGACGCGTAGTCGGTCAGCCCCCACTGGAGCTGCAGTGATCGAGAGTGATGGTCCTCCGCCAGCCCTTGGAGACGGAACTTGGTCGCGTTGAAGAGCCTCGGCGTCTCGCGCTTGCGCTCCTCCCAGCTCTGCGTCCTCTGCCGCTCCACCGACGGGTCCGGGTGCGCGCGGCGGTTGAAGCGGCTCGAGAGCGACACGCCCACGCGGTCCGCGGCCAAAGGCGCCTCGAAGCTGCGCACCGAGAAGCTCATGAGGCGGTGCAGCAGCAGCATCATCAACGGCAGCAAGTGCGTCAAATACCGGTATTTGGGTCATATCAATACCCAAACGAGATAGCTATCTTTATTATAATTGCGTCCTTGTAGGTGTAGGTTTGGGGTCTTTGAAGAAGAATTCCTTGTCAGTGTCGGAGGAGAGTCCCAGCGACGAAGCGATGCAGAGCCTGTTCCACGGCGTGCGCGAGTACCTGACGCCGGTGCTGACCGAGTCGTCGTTCGAGGACAAGGGGCTGCTCACGCCCGAGGAGTTCGTCAAGGCCGGCGACCTGCTCGTGTACAAGTGCCCCACGTGGCGCTGGGAGAGCGGCGAGCCCAGCCTCAGACGCGCGTACCTGCCGGCGGACAAGCAGTTCCTCGTCACGCGCAACGGTCTGCCATTGGCTATGGTTATAGTGTCCTCCTCTTTATAAGCCACACACACACACGCGGCCCTCTCTGACGGAACCTTCGTGCGTTGTCTCTGCTAGTGCCATGCCGCCGCCGCGTGACGTCGCTGGAGCAGAGCTACCAGACGGAGGAGGCCGTCGAGGGCGAGGACGAGTGGGTCGCCGCCTCCTCGTACGCCACTGAGGGCGGCAGCTCCAACGCCGTCACCGACTTGAGTGACGAGATGGGGGAAATCTCCCTCTCGGACGCGGACAAACCCAATGCCGCCAGCAAGGGAGGCATCCTGGGCGCCATCGTGGACGAGCACTTCATGGACGGCCACCCGCCCGCCCCCGCGGCTGCCACGGAGCCGGAACTCCGGGACTTGAGCTCCTACGAGGAGGAGGACAACCTCGTGGAGGACGACGAGGCGGCGCTCGGCCCCTCTGCCGGCAGCTACCTCGTGGCCAGCGAACCCGACGACGCAGACGACGCCATCCTGCGCACCCGCACGTACGACCTGTCCATCACCTACGACAAGTACTACCAGACGCCGCGCGTGTGGCTCTTCGGCTACGACGAGCGCAACGCGCCGCTCAGCGGCGACCAGATGTTCGAGGACATCATGCAGGACTACGCCAACCGCACAGTGACCATGGAGCCGCACCCGCACCGCAGCTCGCTCGTCCACGCGTCCATCCACCCGTGCCAACACGGCGCCGTCATGAAGCGCATCATCGCCAACCTCAAGGCGCGCAAGCCCGGCGAGACGGAGACGGACGAGCAGGTGGCCAACGAGATCCGCAGCGACCAGTACCTGTTCCTGTTCCTCAAGTTCATCCAGTCGGTCATCCCTACTATTGACTATGACTACACGATTGAGGTGAACGCCAAGCAGTGAAAGCGGCTTGACTTGCAACTTGCAAGGTATCCACCAAAAGTGCATGCGAACGAAAAATAATTGTCAGCGGTAGCGCTGGCCTACTACCAAAAGATCAGCTTGATTGAACGCTATTGGACCGTCGCGCCTGCGGTGACTCCGCAATGCGTTGAACGGCCCAACTTGAGTCCTTCGGGGGCAATCAAAATTTAAACACCCGTGACGCAGTGGGATGGAACCTATTGGTGCTGCATAATGGCAGATAATATTGACCCACGGACACCTTGGGCTTTCAGAAACAGAGTAGCACACAGGCTGGAAGAAGTCACATTACAAGGTAGTTTGCATAGGAACGGGGCTACGCCATCTGAGAGCACCAGCGATGCGAGAACGCAGAAGACCCCACACCAAAATTCAGGGCACGACTCTCCAGCAGAGTATCGGTCTCCTAGTGAGACAGCCGAAGGAAGCACCACGAACCGTGGTGAGCCACGTACAATCGGATACCGACACCGGCGTTGCTAACCCGGTTTCGGAAATTCCCAACATCTTGTATTACATCAACTATATCCCCAAGCACCACCTAGAGTGTTTGGCTTCTGGAAACGCGGTTAGCGAAGCCATCGCCAACTTCTATCCGTCCGGTACTGAGGCCGAAAAGCTGCGTGTAGTGTCCCCCATAGTTGAACTTGCTGCCTGATGTCGCCGGTGGGAGGATGCCGCATGCCATGCCGCCACTCCCCGCCCCGAGCTGGAACAGCAGCTAGGCCCCGACCGGACTCGCTGTAGCGGTGCTTCGATTCCTAGCGTGTCCATATTTTTTTTATTGGTCGAAAACAAAGCAGTGAATTAACATATTGTTTACCTTTAACAGGTAATTCTGAGGCTTAGAATAAACTCTACCACAAACGGCGAATATAGCTATTAATAGGACAGCTTCATCGAAAGTAAATTCTCAAATCCACTATGATATATCACTAAGTACGAGCAGCAATTAGTGCACAACCAGTAAAATAGCAAGACAAACAAAAGCACAATACCTGATTGGATACTTGAACACGCATCTACGATATTGGTCAAAACGTGTCGTCCACAAACTCACGTTCTTCTCGTGTGAAGCCCAAAACCTTTGTCAGCTTCGTGGGGAGTCCGTCACGATCATGGCACACGTGCGTACGATGAGGTAACCAACAGTCCGTGCTTACTAGTATAATACAGTCACGTACAGCGAGTTTTAAGGTTTGGATTTTTCAGCCAGCTCGAACCTCGCGCCGTTTCGCTCTAATTTTGCTTTGGTTCAAACCAGTTCGAGCCAAACCATGTAACGGGATCAAACCAGGTTTAAAGATAATTTTGGGTTGGTTTGAACAATAAACCTGGGAGGTTGGTTGGTTTGTTTAGGCGTGCAATATCCATTATCGCCAATGCGCATACTCCACTTCACTGTGAAACCATATTCTGGAAGTACCCGATGGCACAGGCAATTTGGAGTAAGCTCATCAAATGGCAGACACATGACGTAGAGCCGTGGAAACATCGCTGCGCCATGCGAACGGCGCCGCCGATCTCGACAAACACTCGGAGAATCCTGCAGCTTAAGGCACCCAGAAGAGCTCGAGAGGTTTGCCACCGAATGGAAGCGGATATGGCGCACAATGTGGTCGATCGGGCTCACGCGACTTTGGGTCCAACGCATCAACACTGAACAGTCCATCGCCAATAGCTTCTGAAAAGCGAGCATTCGCCAACATACCGCCATCGCAAAGCGTGATCATCGCCGAGGAAAGATAACAGTGAGGGGACCACGTGCAGTCACCGGACCGTAAGACGCCGGCACTTCCAACAATTCCACAAATCTTGCAACCAAAAAGTAAATAGACATTCTGCTTCTCTCTCTCATTTGACGATGAAATACTTGGTCGTAGCTTCAAATGGCTTCCCGTGCAGCAGCCGGAATGCAGTTCATTGGAGGGAATTTAATTGTCGGAGGTCCTCGCTTGGCAGCCATCGCGTATGGCCAAGCGTCCCCGACGCGTGACTGAAACCTGGCTGCATCAGCTACCACATGACAGGCCACAAATGATCGATGTTTAACAACGCTTCATCAACAAAGGAATTCGAAATGCAATGTGATCAGGAAGGAAAAAGCGTAAGCATTTCTTTTAAGTCAAGTTAATATTTTTTCAAAGCCTACTGATGAATGCAGTTATGATGTCTCGAGGCCTTCAAGTCGTTCCGTCTCATCAACAGCAGCATGAATCGGCTTAAAGTACGATAAAGTATCTAACTCTAGCGGCTCCATCAGATATAGCTGTCGAAGCGACCTAACTCTCGTAGCCGCCACATAAAAGGAGGATCGCTGCGGAGTTTTGCTTGTTTTGTGCCGGAGCGGCGCAAGTATCATCTTGTCAACCGTCATACCTTGACACTTCTCAGTGGTAGGGAAAACGCTGGGGTTAATGGAGTCTGCTCAATGCCAATGGAGAACCCACGATTCAGTAACTGCACATGCACGCCCTTCTCACGTCGCACCCGAACGGGGACAATACCATCAGGAAGGAACGGCAAGAAACGGCGGTTCTCGTAACCCCTAAGCTTGATAAATACTACATCAGGTGGTCCTGTGTGACGCACTTTTTCATACCCGTCAGCATTTAAACTCGAAGTAGCCACATCACGTGCGGATACTTTAATCCCAGCCACAAAGCCAATACTCCCATTTGCCAGTTTCAAAACGCGTGATGCGCTCTTCGTGTATCGGACCGGTGTACCAAATGCTATTTCCAACACAACAGGCATGCCACTAGTCTTATCGTCCCGTAGTGTTTGTAGGCTTCTTCGTTTTGCACGACCAAGAGGTTTACGCTTACGAGTTAGCTTTGCCACAAACTTGTGTAAAGTCCGTCCGTGAGTCCGACAGTATGCCCGTAACGCTTGAGTATTGAACTGAGTTCGCAGCTTATTCGAAGTCACGATATAGGACAAAACGACTCATGTTCGGTGTTTCGAACACTCCAATCACTAGCATAACTCGCGGCATTTACTGCATCAATATCCTCCTGAGTGTAAATTCCAGTTCGCCACCGACTTAGAATGTCTCTCCATTTAGGATCGTCACGGTGACGCATGTTCTCAGTCAACATGACCACGTTTCGAACTTGCTGATAAGCCTGGATACCTCGAGAACGAAAAAAGAAATCACCACCCTGACTAAACGTTCGTGCTCGTTGAGTCCTGACGTATGGAGGAGCACGAACATAGGCAGGTACACCAGCAACTGGTAATTGCTGCAGCCAATCTCCTACGAATAAAACATCAACGCCACCAAAGAATAGATTGGGCTGATTTCGTAAATGCCGCAGACAACTATCGATCATTCCCACAATCTTCACATCTGTTGTAGAAATCTCGTCAACTATGAGCGTCTTGAGTTTCGCCATTTTTTCGCGTTGAACTGGCGACACATCCTTCGTTTTTGAAAATCCATGCAAACTCCACCCAAAAAACTTATGGATCGTCTCTCCATTAACTGCTTGAGCTGCCACCCCTTGATACGCAACCGTATCAACAGCTTCCGGACATCCCCACGCAGATGCAAGTCTTTGGATAGCCCAAATGACTCTACTCTTTCCAGCTCCTGGCAATCCACCTAAAACAGAAACCAACGGCTCCCCCAACGCAGCAGAAGTATCATCAAGCGTCAAAGCCTCTACAAGGCGTGTCCCCACCACCACCAACATGTTATGCTGCTTTTCGTTGAGCTTGAAGTGAGCTGAAACTTCACGAAGAGTAGCTCGTGGTGGAAGCTGCCTCGGTATCCCAGCTGGGGGAGGTTCCCATTCGTCTGACCCATTGATGGCATTCATAACTTCAATGCCCGTTGGTACAGCTGGAAAATCTATCATTTCAGGCCTGATATCATCCCCTGGAGAGATATCCTCTGCAAGTAGTTCTTGATCCTGTATTGCATCATCTAGAGCAGCCATATCCATTGGACACTCTATATGTTCGTCACACAACATTGTTGATGATGCCAGCTCCGTAGGTTCTACTCCTCGCTTGAGTTTGCTTACATGATCTTCGTTTGACTGAGCACATGTTATATCATCCAGCATATTCGATGCGTCAAAATCATCGTCGCTAATATCAACCTCCTCGTGAGGTGTCATCTCCACTGCATCACCTGTGACACAGTGCTGATAGTGAAGCACGTCATCGTCCTCCTTAGTGTCAGCAAGTTCACGCGATATATAATAGACTCACTGAGATTGGCATAGATATGTGCGGCTTCTACATCAGCAGAGCCCCACCAATTTTCAAACGTAGTCACAACACTCTCATCTGTCGTCAGAAAGTCACGAGTACCCCAAAACGGCTTAAACAAAGCCATTAAACGTTTGTAATACTCCACTTTGATTGCTAATGTTGTGTCTGCCCTGCGAATATCTGGCAATCTTGAGCTGAAGACAGTCACGACAGCTTCACCAGAACGACGATGAATAGAGTGCGTACGATGCTGCGGATGTTGTTCCTGGAACAACAATCCTTTGCAATTCCTATTTTCTCCCAGCACCGTTTGAATTCCATCAACGGAACGTCACCCATTGCACTTGGTCTAGCACAATAATCGATTAGAGCATTCACAGATTTATACGTCCCTTCCTGCACTTCTTCGAGCACAGCAGTATCTTTCTCCACATCAGAAAGCACCTTAACAATAGAATCCAGGTGCAGTCCAACAAATTCATGCGAAGAGTAGAACGGTGACTCTCGCAATAAATACAATGCTGCCATCGGTGCTGACACCTCTTGGCCATTGGAGAGAGTACAACACATCGACTGGATACGCTTTCGGCCAGTACTAAAGGCATCTGCAAGAACTTGACTATTTCCATTTGCCTTGTCGAACGCATGAAGCTGAAGAGCTGCAGGATTTTCGATTTCTTTTTGCGGTTTCGTGCAGTACTTCATCATGTAGAAGCGCTTGAATGGACCTAAACCAAAATAACAACGTCAGCATAATATAAACCATTGCAAGCACCATACAGTATCAACATACCTTCGCCTGCTCCTAAAAACTTCACGTCGTGATTGCATTTAAATGCACTACTGATCACTGGAACATGCGCATTGGTATACTCATTCCCCAACTTCCGGCCCAGCTCTATGTAATCACTTGACGTCTAATGCGTTTCAGTGCAGCTTGCTTTCGGAAAAAACATCCGACAAATTTTGCCTGATGGTGTTCTCTTCAAGCGCTTAAAACATGACTGTGAATCATACCAATGGTGGCTCTGGAATGATAGTAATGATCGCGTGCTCATGATAGCTTCCAACCCAGTAAGCTGAGAAAATGGTGTGAAAGATCTCGGAATAGCGGAACGAGCAAAGCATGCAGCTTCTGATTATACGTCAGAATCTCCGCCAAGTCTCGAACCAACTCGACTCAAATGCTCATCAATCACTTCATTGCCACCAAATCGACGTCCGCAATCGGAGCATCAAACTGTGATCGGCCGAGAATCTCCTTTCCGTGGCTGCTGGTAAGCTACCTGCTCTATTTCAGTTGCTACCAGAGCACCAGCTTCGCACACCGGACATGTATCAGGATGCAGCGGTACATCACTAGTGACAATTGAATTCACATACTCCACCAGCCTTCGTTTGAATTCAGCTCTCTCCCAAAGCCTACTATACTCAGCCACTGTTGTAGGAAACCCAGCTACATATATCATTATATGGCAATGCAAATCACTAGTGGATGACTGCGACTCAGTAAATCAAAAACACGCCTTGATTTTCCCGAATATACCATATCCTGGTTTCGAAGCATTTGCCGCCCTGTTCCAGTTTAGAAGCACTGTGATAACAATATCGATCACATGATCGAAGTACCTTCAACAGCAAAAACATCACTCACTTAGTAATGCACTTCCCAAACAACAACCAAGAGCATGTATGACTCACCGCGCACAGGAAACAGGATTCGCCGTTGCAATCATCCCTAACTTAGCACGAGTAAACTCCAAATGCTGTGTGACATCAGCTTCGATTGAATCCAACAAACCGCGCGGAATCACACCTGCCATGTTACCAATTCGGTACGTTGTACTGCTGCTAGGAGAAATCGTAAAACATATTGCTGGTTGACCGAAGGCAAGTGGCATAGACAGCAAATTGGTTCGTGCTGCCGTCCGCTCTTCGTTAGAACCCCAGTGTGCTCGGTCCTGTTGAAACAGACGAAAACAATCCACTAACTTTCCTGTATTCCGCAGGCGCTGAAACCTCGCCTGCACCAGATTGCATCGACTTCAACCGTGCTTTTGTAAACTCCAAGTGAGCCATCAGCTCATTTCGAGTCACACTTGCTGCATTCAATGTGGTACGTGGAGCAAGCTTAGCTTGAAGACATACTGCACGAAGAGCACTTTGTCGAGCTAATACATCAAACGCAGTGAGCCCAAATCCATGATGACGAGCATGCCGACGCGTCGATAGACGAATACAGTATCGGATGTAGTCGTTCAATCCAATAGGAATTTTCCGATCTTCATTCAATCCCCCTCGTCCACACGGGAACAATTCGCAAAATGCCAGAGACCAGTACTCACTGTCAAAATCCGAAACAATCTCACTTGATCGACGCACAATCACTTTATCGCTTCGTAGCAACCGCAATGCACCATCGACCGCATTTTCATGCTCAAAATCAGTCACAATGCCCACCGACTGCTGCTCGCAAGCTTCATCTTCCACACAAGCAACTTGTTCGTGAGCCGGTACAGGTGCATCGAACCGCCACGTAGCTGCATCAGATCATCAGCGGCTTGAATATCCTCCAGCATATCACTGTCATTTTGCTCTTCTGAACTAGCTTCGCAAGCTACTGCCCGATCAATTACCACCGATGTCTGGATCCCATCATTACCAATCTGCATCGACTCAATGTTTTTGAACTTAATGTTATGTTCTCGGTACCAAGATAACTGGTCTCTCAAGCGTTCGCTTCGTACCTCAAACTTTTTCATCATCCGAGCTTTTGCCTTGACGTCATCGCTCCAATCAACATGACTCGAATCATACCCTCAGATATTACTTGGTGAAAGAGCAACTGTGCAGGACTGTCAGGATTCGCTCGGAACATGTACGCATGCGACCGTAAGCTTGCATGTTTACCGCCACGAACGACAGCTAAATAGCGCATTGGCTGCGCTCGATCAAGCATGGCATTCTCCGTCATTGTAGTATCTGCAAACACTTCAGGTAGTCAGCAATATATAGCCCATTCGCAATAGATAACTTGGGACACTTCTTCAACCGCTTATTCGATAATGACACCGATCACGACCGACACAGCCGCATCTTCGCATCATTCCCTTCACCATCAATGCCCATTCGAGACAGCAACAGGCCTCTCAAAACTGGGCAAATATCCGACACACTGTAGTAGTCACGTAAATTCGGGGTCACATCATCCGGTGGTTTCAAACGATTCTGCATAGCCTCAACTAACTGTCCACATCTCGAAATCAACTTCACTACCATCTCACGTGATGGAAAGAAGCTATCACACACACAGCACACCCATTCCTTCATTTGATCGCTAGCCAACTTTGCCGAGCAATCATCGAATATTCGCTCCATCACGCCTGTAGACACAGCTCCAATGACCCCATCAACATTATGTTCGCTAGAATCTTCACCTCCAGCTTCTTCACCGCGAGAAACCTGCGCCTGCTCAGCAGGCATCATTCCCTCACTTATTACACAAGGTTCTTCAACTTGTTCACGCAGCTCAGCATTATTTTCCGCAATCATCGGATCACTACGACACCCCGTAATACCCTGTATATTCCTCCCGCGTCTTTCCTTCCGCTTTCGACAATTAGACACTACTGCATCCTGCTCCAACTCAGCATCACGTCTTCTTCGAGTCCGAACCCGCCTCCGCTCCATCGAAGCTCGCTGTTTACAACTTTCACAACGCCGGCTCACTTCACCTCTCCCCAGTAATTCCTGCTCATACTCCTCACATCGACACGTTGCATCCCCTGTTTGTTTATACCTACTTCCTGTCTCTATCTCTACACAACATGAGACAGTGATTGAACAGCAATCCCACTCAGTACACATCAAACCACACAAAACGCAAAATCCAGACGGCATTGTTTCTCATCAGGTTGAGACCAACTGAGCTCGTTGCGCGAAGGTTGTACGAGGGTCCGACTATAAGTGAAGTTGAAGTGGTTTAACCTGTGTGCCGCACACCAAAATAAGGATCCCGCCGCTTCTCGCTCGGAAGAAAGAGAGAGCTTAACGATCGTCCAGCACCTCGCCATGGTGTTCGTGACGCTCAAGTACATCATCATCGGGGACTCGGAGGTGGGCAAGTCGTCGCTGCTGCTGCAGTTCACGGAGCAGCACTTCCAGCCCATCCACGACCTGACCATCGGCGTGGAGTTCGGCGCCAAGCTGCTCGAGGTGGACGGCCGCAAGGTGAAGCTGGAGATCTGGGACACGGCGGGCCAGGAGACCTTCCTGTCCATTACGAGGAGCTACTACCGAGGCGCGGACGGGGCGCTGCTCGTGTACGACGTGAGTCGGCGGGAGAGCTTCGAGCACCTGGGCCGCTGGCTGCAGGAGTGCCACCAGAACTGCCACAACGACGAGGTGGAGATCATGGTCGTGGGCATGAAGTGCGACGTGCCCGAGGGCGAGCGGGAGGTCACCGAGGAGGAAGGCCGCAGCTGGTCCGCCGCCCACGGCCTCTACTTCATTGAGGCCTCGGCCAAGACGGCGCTCAACGTGGAGCAGGTCCGTCAGCCTGGTTTGGTGCCGAGGTGGGTGTTGGCTGACCCCTTTTTTGCTGCTGTTTGCTGCTGGCAGGCGTTCGCGCTCACGGCGACGACCATTCTGCGCAACTTCGACTACTCGAACCACCAGATGCGCAAGACGTCGGGCGCCAGTCGCGTGTCGGTAGACGCCGCAGTGGACCGGACACAGACAAAGTCCGAGTGCTGCGGCGGTGGGTAGACAGACGCGTTGGCCAGGTGCAGGGGGAGCTTGCTGGCTTGTGAAGCTGCAATCGACAGGTCGGTGGGAAGAGCAAGAGAGCGTTCGTCGCAGAGCTGGTGTCTCTCTCTCGCTGTTATGAGCCGACGCGCAGACGCAACAAGAAAGGCAAGCTTTGAATCGTTTTTTTTGTGTGTCTTCTGTTTCGTTGTCGCGTGTTACACAGAGGCTGCTGCGGACCGGGTCAAGCGAGACTAGAGCACTTCCGTCCGCTCGGCCGCTGCGCTGTCCAGGAGCTCCTGCACCCACTCGCCCACTTGGTTGTTGCCCGTTGCCAGGTAGTGCGCGTAGTGCGTGTGCAGACACTTGACGTTGGTGAAGTCGCGGATGCCGGCGATGCCCACGTCGCGCAGGAAGAACTCCCAGCGGCGGGTCTTGACGATCTCCAGGTCGTGCGGCGTCAGCATGCGCCAGCGCTGCTCCGCGTACTCGCGGTGGCTCTGCGCCATTCTCTGCCAGCATCCGAGCAAGCAAACAAGCAAACCACGGTAATGAAGTCATCGCGTCCGAATTTCTCCTGGCCCGGACCAGGAGCAACGTACCTCTTTGGCGGCTTCGTCCGCGTCAAGTCGATGCTGCAGCGCCAGCACGTACTGCTGGTCCTCGAGCGTGGACACTCTGGCCTTGAGGTCGGTGGAGGCCAGCCAGTAGATGGTCGGGAAGGGCTCCACCTTGGCGCGCTGCTTCTTCTTGTACGCGTCCTCGGCGTTGCGCAGCGGGTAGAGCAGCAGCACAGCAGGGCGATGGGCCTCCAACCCGCGAGCGCGCGCCGTGCGGCCCTCGCTGTCCACGAACGCGCTCACCTTCACGAGGTTGTTGGGCACGAAGTTCAGTTCCTCTCGCACCAGCGCCAGCTCGGCCTTGGACGCCTCGCAGGGCAGACCCTCGTGCACCACCTCGGTCGCCATTATTATTGGTGGTGGGGGGATTTAACTCGGAATTAGCGACTACCGGTACGCAAAGGCAAAAACGAGGTTATTCCGTCGGTGTAGCCAATCATACGTGATGCGGAATTTAACTTCGGTTAACTAGGCGGCGAAGAGACGCGATCCTCGACGCGAGATGGCTACATGTACATGTGTCACTTGAGACTTTGCAGCAATACAGACAAGATGGACCCGATCACGGCGCTGGACATGGAGCACCGCTCCGGCATCTCGCAGCAGGAGGTGGAGGACTTTGCCACCCGCATGGACCTGGTACGAGCTGCGTTGGTTTGTTAGGAGACCGTCCTCGTCTCACGGAAGTGCGTGTGTTTGGTGCAGATCGCTAAGGCCATGGAAGACGTCAAGAGCGGCACGTTCGACCCGCTCAAGTGCAACGTACGTGGCTGCCACTTGGCTGCTTTTAGGTGAAGCCTCGGACGGTACATTGATGACGCTTCTGGTCGCTGCAGATTCCGGGATACAAGACGCCGGAGCAGGAGGAACTGGAGCGCAAGCAGCGAGCGAAGCGAGAGGAAGAGCGACGCAAGCGGGAGCAGGAACGCCAGCGCAAGGAGAAGAAGGAAGAGCACGACAACTGGTGGCGCAAGGCCGAGCTGCGCTACTCGATGCGAGACGCTGAGGACGAAGAGAAGAGCGAGGAGACGAGGAGCGAGAGCGAGCGCTGGGCCAACCGCATCCTCGCGGCCTACAAGACGCGCGACGCCAACGACTACTCGTTGTGGAACCAATGGGAGCCGGAGGACCCCGTTTCGATGCAGGAGAAGGCGGAGCGAGAGGCCGAGCTGGACAAGCTGCGCAACCGCGAGTTCGAGAACAACAACCCCGACTTCTGCACCCAGTTCAAGCAGGACATGGAGGAGCGGCAGCGCTCGCAGGAGGAAAAAGCGCGCACAGCCGAGCGTACGCTTGGCCGGTTGGATTGGGGGATTGTGGTTCGCGTGGTGACTCAACTGTTGTGTGTGTTGTTGGTGCAGGTTTGAAGCAGAAGGGCAACTGCTTCTACAAGAAGAAGCAGACCGAGGCCGCCATCAAGAGCTACATGGAGGCACTGGCAGCCTCGCCCTTCCACGTGGCAGTGCTGGCCAATCTTGCGCAGTGCTATCTGCGGCTTGATCAACTCGACGAGTGTGTCGAGTTCTGCACTCGCACACTGTATGTCGACGAGAACCACGTGAAGGCGCTCGCTCGTCGCGCGGCGGCTTGGCACCGCCAGAAGAAACTCAAGGAGGCAGCTGACGACATGCGAAAGGCCTTTGCACTCGACGGGGGGAATGCCGACATCGTGGAGCAGCACTCGAATATCGTTGGCGACTACGAAGACTCCGTCACCAACAACGAGCTCGATGCAGCTCTGGCGAAGCGCGGCAAAGCAGCCAAACCCGACGGCTATGGTGCAGTTTGTCTTGGCCCGTCAGCTATTGACGAACTGCGATTCTCACTGGAGCTTTTCAAAAAGATGGCGGAGCAAACAACTGCCGACAATGCAAGTGAAGAAGAACGACATCGGGTGCAAGATGCTTGGGTAGCCTACGACCTCGTACTGCCTTTCATGGAGAGGAACGAGCATGTCCGCGCCAAATTCAGAACTTCCGGTGAGATGGATCAGCTTTGCGATCGTGTTGAGGCTGCGTTGCGTTCACCCCCAGGAGGAGAGGGAGCCGAAGCCGACAAGTCCCGTCAGCAGACGGAAGAATTCATTCTGAGCGCGATGATCAACTGCGCGGCGGCTGCAGTGGCGGATACGCCGCGCAACCAAGTGGTGATGTTCCGCCACGAGGGTTTCCGAAAGCGAGTGCTGGCCTCTTTTGGGGCTCTTCTGGGCTTGACGTCAGCCTCTGCAGACAGAAGCCCGTCCTGGGTCATCCACGCGAGCCTCATCCGCTTGTTGGAGAAGGCGGTGGATTCCAAGAGCTGGAGGAACGCGATGATCTCATCGGAGGAGGTGCTTTCGTCCCTCTTGGCAGCGCTTTGCCTTCGCACCGATGACAAGAGCGTGCCGAGTGACGAAAGAAGCGCGATGGCCGCGATTGTCCAAGCGGCAGCAAGCATTTGCTTCACCTTGAGCAGCGATAGCGTCGGCATCCAGGCACTTAGCAGTCGTGGCGTCGACTGTCTTGCAGCTGTCGCCCAGGCACTAGAGGTAAACGGCAGCAGCAAGTCGATAGATTCCCCTCTGCGCAACATGCTGGGCTTCATGACCAACCTGACGACGAACCAAGTTGTCCGCAAGACTGTGGAGAGCAACAACTGCGAAGAAACGCGGCGAACCCTCGTGCGGGTCTTGCTTCAAATTGCCCAAGACGCGGGGCCATTAACGCAAAGAGACGACGGGTGCTCGGAACGCGCTCTCGGCGCGTTACTAAATCTCTCCTTCGCTGAGGACTCGCCAGTAAGGACGCTCGACCTCCTGGAATTCGGGGCTGTGGACGCAGTCGAGCGTATCCTCTCACAAGCAACGCCGTCTTGTTTCTCCGAGTCGATCGCCGTCTTGTCACGCACTGCGAGTCTGCTCTGCCGTCTCCATCGCTCCGCGTGCCGAGGTGAGAACGCGGCTAACGAGAGCGTAACAGCTCGCCTTACCAGCTCTGGAATGCTGTCGAAGCTGTACCTGGTGTGTGAATACGCCAACTCGAGCTTCAGCGGCAGAACTTCAGCGGTTCCGAGCGAGCTCTGGCAGCTTTGTGCGCAGATCTGGTGCCACTTTGGCTGGTGCGCGCACCTCGCGAGTGTCCGAGCGTTCCTGCGCGAGAAAAATGCTGCCTCTGCGCTGATCCAAGTGGTCGCCCTCGCGAATGCCCAACGCACCTACCGTCGACCGACTGGCGCGACCACCGCGTGCGAACGACTCGTAGGGAACGTCGTCAAGGTGCTGATTGCCCTGCAGTCCAACAAGGAGGCGACAGACGCCCAGGCGTTCCGGAAGCACGCGAGCCTCGCGGTGCTTGTGACAGCGCTGCAAGAACTAGCGGACGGCGTCGCGCGCAAGAACGTGGCCATTCTGCTGGCCAAGTTGTGCCAGGCCGACTCACAGGTGAAAGATGCCGTCCGCGATCTGCGCGGGATCGAGATGATGTTGTCGGTGAGCCAGTCGCCCAAGCAGCAGCGGCCTGCAGTTTTGTCTCGCTAAATGTGAGGAATGCTACAACCGAAGGCGCTGGGTAGGAGGATCACGGACCCAACGTTGCATGAATGTGCTGCTATAGCTATATTTTTTCAGACGCTTGACCTGCTTTTGCTGTAGCGCTATCTATCACTCGAGCAGATGCGCCTCGACACCCACAGCGATGCAGCAGCTAATGCCAAATACAACACAAGTTCACGAAACAATGAGCTCCTCGTCTTCCTTCAGACCCACTTTACTGTCCAAGGAGAACTTACCTGAGGAAAAGAGAAAACGGGCGCATGTAGGACACGACGTACTTCTGCATGCCGACTTCCTGCGTTTGTTTAGACAGCCAGAAACTACGTTAAGAGGACGTCCTTTTGAGCCGAGGTTACCGCAAACAAAAGTGCTCCAACCCACGCCTTCCTTCTCCATCTTGAACAGCGTGTAGTTGGTTTTCGAGCAGCGGACATCCGCCATCGGATTGATGAATTTCTGCAGCGAGCACACCGTTAGTGAGCTGTTTAGCCGCTTGAAGGCACAGAGACCCACCCACCCACCTGAATGTTGGAGCGGTAGACGTCGCCTTTGCTATCGACAGACGTCGAGCGCGCTCGGAAGAAGTTGAACCGCGTGGCCTGCATGGTCGGTCACGAGCGTCCAAAACGTTAGCGGCGACGTCGCCAGCAGCCCACAAAGTTCATGATAAACCGTACGGTGGCGTGCAAGCGGACACTCAGTTCCTGCTTCCTCGCCTCTTGCTTAATGTCGAAATGAACTCGAGCCGCTGACTTGGCGGCCAGGAGTCGGAAGCGCTTCGTGTCTGCCGCCGGCGTCATCAGCACTTTGCCGCCGAAAACCGGGTCCGACCAGCTCGTCGTAAAGCTCTCGTCCAAACTGGCGGTGAAAACGTGGTCAGTCAGTACACGATGGCGGTGATGCCCGTCGAGCTTTCCGCACCTGAATCGATACTTGTTCTTGTTGACGCGCTTCCGCGCAAAGAGGCAAAAGTCCGTCTGACTGTTGTGCACTTGCGGGATGTAGATCCGGAAAAACTTGGTCCCGTAGCGAGGAACCTGGTAAAAAAAATGGTAACAAAATGCAGTAGCTCGTTGCT
Source organism: Phytophthora pseudosyringae (assembly GCA_019155715.1). Lineage (NCBI taxonomy): Eukaryota > Oomycota > Peronosporomycetes > Peronosporales > Peronosporaceae > Phytophthora > Phytophthora pseudosyringae. The sequence goes on from JAGDFM010000074.1 coordinate 60,646, forward strand.
GTGAATGCGTTCAACTGGTACGAGCATTTGGTTGGGTTTACTTACCTCAGGCCCCGTTGCGAGCTCCATCACAAGAATCGAGAATGCTGGTGGCGTGTGGTGCAAGAAAGCCATCGGGCCGCTGAATGCGTCGCAGACGTCGAGTTCTTGCTGCCATTGCAAAGGACAACGCGAGCGTTCGCGTTAAAACTTCACCGGAAACTCCCATCGCGTCCTCACAGCACAAACCTCATCGGTGGCCGTCTTGGAGGCGTCGGAAGCTTTGGCGGCGGGGGGCGCGGGGCTGCTCACTGCGCGCGTTGGTCTTGCTCCTGGAATTGTGGCGGCTCTTGTGCCCCCGTCGCGCTTCGGAGAGGGCTCGTCGTCCACGGGGGCGACGAGTTCGTTCTTGGGCGAGTCATTGACGAACCAGTCTTGACACTCGTCGCCGTCGCTGGCATCGGACTCGCGGTCCTCGAACTCGTGTTTGAGTCTGCCGCAGAAAGCACACCGAGGTCAGAAGACTCTAGAGGGCACCATACCCGCAGATCGCAAGCCGATTTCCTCACCGGTTGGCGAAGTCGCCCACGGCGCTTTCCTCCATCATGGCCGTCGAACTGGAACACGCTCACGACAGCGTTTGGTTCTGGGCGTAACGGAGAATAACGTCCTCGTCTTGATGGCCACTTGCCAAGTCGAGGAATGGTAGGAAATAGACGTCTCGGGAGATACTTTGATGCGCGAGTCTTTTGGAAAAATGAGCTCTCAGCGCAGTCTCTTCCTATGGTTCTCGCAGGACTTGACTGTCTGTCTACTATAAATATTAGCTCGGGGCTGTCCAGCCATGCCTGCGTCGCCACCTGCAGCCGTGTCCGAGACCCACTACGAGCTCATCCGCGACGCCATCTTCGACAACGATCGAGCTCGCGTGGCCGAGCTTTTGGCAGTGGCGGGCGTCGATGTCGACCACTTTGACGCGGGCGGCCAGACGCTGCTGCACCTCGCGTGCTTCTGGGGCCGAATGGAGCTCACCAAGCTGCTGCTCGCGGCCGGGGCGAGTCTCAAGACCAAGAACGCCGCCGGGTGCACGGCCTTAGACCTCGCGACGCATTGGGGCCATTCCGCGGTGGCGGAAGTCATTCGACTGCGCGGCGGCAGCAGCGTCTGGGAAGACAAGCTCGGCTCGCTCCAAGTGGAGCTAGAAGACCTCACGCTACGTGGGCAGCACCTCGAGACGCAGAACCACGACAAGCGCCGACGCCTCGAGGCCATGGCGCAGGAATTGCACGCGGTGCAGACGCAGCTCGCCGAGGAGAAGAGCGCACACGCCGTCACGATGGAGTCACGGGAGCGTGCCCGGCAGCAGCTCCGCAGCCAACTTGAAGCGAGCCAGCAGCTTGAACGGGAGGCAGCGACGCTTACCGAGCAACTGAAGGACTCCAGAGTAGCCCGCGCCAACGCCGATCGATCACGCGCAAGAGCTCAGGACGACGTGGCGGCCATGAAAGCTCACCGAGACGACATCTTGGCGCAGATGCAGCAGAGCGTCACGCAGCAGGAACAGGCCGCGCACAACTGGCAGCGCGCCGAAGTCGCGGCCGCCGTCGCGGACTCGCAGCGCAACTTCGCGTTGGCGGAGCGCGACCAGTTCCATCGCGCCCAGCTGGCCACGCTAGCGGAGCTCCTGGTGACGACCGAGCGGCTCGGCGCGGCGGAAGACGAGCTCATGAAGCTCAAGACCGACCTGGCCGAGCACCTTTTCGAGATGAAGAGGGAGCAGCGCAGCCACAAGCACGCGGCTCAGGCCATGGCATCCACTCGTGCGGACAGTCGCCGGCCGAGCACGACGCCGGTGGACGGCACGCCTGCCAGCGTGAAGAAGAAGCCTCGAAATGCTGAGGAAGTCCACCAACTCCTCCAAGCGGCGAGAGCGACGCCCAAGAAGCAGTTTTCGCTTGCCGCGCGAGAGTTCGGCGGCCGCGTGTGCCTGGAAGAGCAGCAGAAACGTCGGGCCCGCGGCCAACGACAGCAACAAGTGGAGAATCAATACCGAGCTCACGGCCTTCGCGCCCCCGTGGTGGACGCCCAGATTTTCCAGGAGGAGTTCGTGTGCACCGTCCGGGCGTTCGCGTCGTCTCGGAGCGAGAAGTGGCAGAACCTCAAGCGCGACCGAGATCGACAGGCGCGTTTTGCCACGACCACACTCGCTCGACCGATAGCCACTGCGCCGCTGCCGCTGAGCTCGCCTCCGTCCGCTTTGGAAGGAACGCTCAACTTCAGTTTGTATCGGAAGTACGCGCTGCCGCTGCCTCCAAGTGCTGGAGCTGCAAGCTTGAGACCGGCCACGTCGTGCACGGAGCTGCGTGTGCACGCTGATCTTCTGTCTGAGGCGAAGAAGAAGACAGCAAAGTACCCAGAGCTCCAGGAGGGAAGCAGAGAACCGGGATCGTTCTTGCCGATGGTCTAGCCGTCCCTTAAACCGTCGACCCGTGTGTTCGTTTGGAACCATCTCGTCGGAGATGGAGCTGGTCTGCTGCCTCTGGTAGTAGCAGACTTCGGTCGTTCAAGTCGCTGCCGAGGGTTCGCTGGTGTTTTCCCCTGTGGCCTCGGACGTGGCGACGTTGCTAGTAGCGGAGAGCTTGCGCTTCGAGGGGAATGACTGGACGGAGGCCCTCGAGGCTTTTGCGGCGCTGCGTGGATGATCGTGCACCCTGACAGCGGATCAAACCTCTCCAGCGGGTGCTGGTGTCGCCTCGGGTCTGCCGCCGCCTCGCTAGACGCCTCCAAAACCTGGGCAAGGTGCGCGTGGTTGAGCTGCGCCAGAGCTGCCAGTTGCCTGGTCTCCTTCTCCTGCATGGCTCGCGTCAATGCGAGCGACTTTTGCGCTTCAGCAAGCAGCGCTTTGGTCTTCTCGAGCTCTCGCCGGTGCTTGACGCGCTCCTCGGCAGCACGTTCCAGCTCCACCGAGAGTTCGTGTTGTCGGATCACGAGGTGCTGCACTCGCGCTCGCAGCTTGTGGCACAGAATGGCGTCGCCACCGGCATCTGGAGCATTCTCCAGTGCTTGGAGACGCTCCTCCAGACCCGCATTGACGCCGTGTAGCTCTTGACACGTCCTCGCAAGCTTTCGGTTCTCCACTTTCAAGCCTCCCACGACGCTGGCGTGAACCTGCCGCTGTTCCTCCAGCCTGGAACCGACGATGCTGTCCACGAGAGCTGCGAGGTCTTCCGCGAAGCCTTCGAGCTGGAGGTTCATGCCGTGCCAGGTGCGGTCGAGAAGTACCCGCGCCAACTCGAACAGGTCTTTCGCAGCCTTTTCATGGTCCTCCATGGCCTCAACGTGGCTGTCCGTGGATGCTGCCCCCGCTGCTTTGTCTAGAGATTCGAGCGCGCGGTGCAAGGAACGCTCCTTCCAGAGCTGCACACTCGAGAAGAACTCGTGCAGAGGCTCATGAGGCGCAGTCGCTCCAGACCTGGACGCGCCATTGCCACAGAGCTCTCGACACTTGAGCTGGAGCTGGTCGAGCCGCGATCGGATCGTCGAGTGCAGTGAGGAGGGCGACGTCTTGTTCATGAGGGGGGTTGCCATTTCGTAGCGAGCTGGTGCAGACACGAGCTCGGTCGATGGGACGGAGCAGCAATGACAGTCGACCTCGTATTTATAGGGGTCGACAACGCCCTCGAACCCGCGGCACATGGAGACCAGCGCTCTCCTGCACGCCTCTCGAGTATGGGTGAAGCTGCTTCGTCCACGACGCTCGTGCCGGTGAATGGGAATGGCTTGGACACGTCGTTTCGAGACGTGATCCTGCCTTTGAGCCGGCACGAATTGGTGCTGTCCATTGCCAAGTCCGTCGTGCTGCACAACACGCAGACGCAGGAGCTGAGCTTCGTCACGGGCCCGCAGGAGCAATCTTCGAGGCCTCTGGGGGAGATCACGGCGATGGCCTTGTGTGGGAAACGCCAGCACCTTTCGGTCTGTCGAGCGGCGGTGAAAGCCGACGAAAACAGCGCGAACTCGCTCGCCTCCATCTCCGTCTACAGCGTCACCGCTCGAGCCGATCGCCCTGACCCAGCGACGACCACGGGGAAAGGTGCCAGCACTCGGCGCCTTGTGCTGCTCAAGACGCTGGTCGTCACGTGGACGGATCGGTTCGTTGGCACTGCGCTGTCGCCCGACGGGAAGTTGGTGAGCGCCCAAGGTGCCAACTCGAGCTGGAGTCTCGGCGTCTGGGACTGGGGGCGAGGGCGGCAAGTCGCGCTCTCCGACGTGCACTGCCGGGTAACGCGCGTCCGCTTCAACGCGATCGACATGGCTCAACTGTCCACGAGCGGCGGCAACCTGCTGCGCATCTGGACGCTCTGCGCGTACACACTCAAGCCGCTGGCGAGCTTCAAGTCGGGCGACGAGACCAAAGTCAAGAGCGTCGTGAGCTACGCCGACCACGCGTGGCTGCCTGGCGACGTGTTGGTGGGGCTGCTCGAAGACGGGGACGTGCAGTTGGTCGTGAACGCCGAGTTGGTGCAGACGCTTCGAGCAGTTCACAAAGGCCTCGGACGCTTGCTGTGCATGAGCCCGCTGAACAATGGCGAAGGCGTCGTCGTAGGAGGCACGCACGGACTCGTGTCGGTCGTCCGCGTGGCGTCCAAGATGCTCAAGGCCAACGAGAAGGAGCTGCATCTCCAGCGGCGCATGCGAGTACCGAACACGTACGTACGTTAGCTCCCCACGTCTCCGCGTGAAGTCATGGAAACAAACTAACCTTGTGCTTGTTGCTGCAACTTGTAAGCGAGCGGATCGTAAGCGTGACGACGGATCCTGCCGCGGCCACGCTGCTTTGCTGTACCGAACGGGGCTACGGCGCGTACGACCTCAGCAACTTGTGTCTGCTGCGTGGGGACGATGAAACGATCGCCTTGAGCTTCTTGTCGTCCACGCCGCTGTCGCAGCACATGGAGCGACTGAGCGCAGCTTCACGACGCCCTTGCTTTGCGGCCGCCTGCCGTCTGCCGGACGGAGATGCCGCCGTTCACGTGTGGAGCCAAACGGACTGCCACGAGTGCTTCATCGCCCATCCGCTGGAGCAGCAGACGCCACTCAGCGTGGACGTTCACCCGGCTGGCTCCGAATTGCTGGTGACGTTCTCGTCCAAGCTTCAGATCTTCTTCGTGCTACAAGACTCGCTGCGCCTGGGCTTTGAGATGCCGCAGAAGCAGCTCTCCCTCGCCCAATACAGCCCCAGCGGCGGGCTCTTTGCGGCGGTCCACGCCACCAACAAGGCCGTGTTTGTGTATCGAGGTCTGTCCCGAGTACAGCGCGAGCCACAGCTCGTCGGCGTCTTTCGGGACTTCCGCGACACAGTCGAGCTTTTCCGCTGGGCGGTCCACGACAGCAGCTTCTTCGCGGTCGACGCCGCGGGGGAACTGCGCCACTGCCAACTACGATGGCAATCCGGCGGAGACGCCGAAGACCTCATCGGAACGCACAGCATCGCGCAGACTCTTTCGCCGGACAACGTCGTCGTCGCGTTCACCAGCAGCGGCATGGACCACGAAAGCCACGACTACGCGGTGTTCGTCGCTGAAAAACGGGTAACCAACGCGAGCAAGCGAGCGAGTAGCAGTCGAAAGTGTCTTGTGCGCGCGTGGGTGAATGGGGACTTAGCCGTCGACGCGCTGCGGAGCTCCAGCGGTGGAAATGCGGGTGAGAGTGTGCCGTTCGAGGTCACTTCGCTCGAGGCGGGGCCCGGTTTAGGAGCCAACGCGGGTAGTGACGGCAACGTGTACCCGAACCTGCTTTTCGCTGGCACTGCGAACGGGTCTGTGGTGATCTTCAGCTGGAAGCGGGGGCCTCGCAGCTGTGAGGGCCACTCGACGATCCTCCTTTCGCGTGCCATGAGGCGTGTATACTTGCACACAGCTCCAGTTGTGGGGCTGTTCTACGCTGCACGATCCCGGCTACTGCTCTCCAACACGAAGAACGGCGTGGTTCTGGCCTGCAAGCTCTGCCGAGAGAATGGAGGGGTCGGAGGAGATGGCGAGAGCTCCGCCGCCATGGCGACGGCCATCCGAGACGAGCAAAACCTCCGCGACTTGTCCACGAACGCCTTCACGAGCATTTGTCAGCCTGAGGAATTGGCAGTGTACGACCGCAGCAAGGTGGAGCTCAGTAGACTCAAGCTCCTGGATCTGGACGGGGAGCTGCAGCAGTTCAAGATGGAGAACGAGATGCTCAGCAGACAGGTGAGCGAGCAAAGGACGAGGTTCGAGAATTCGCTGCAGGGTGAACTCGCGGCTCATTCGAGGGCGGCTCAGGAGGAACTGAAGGCTCTGCGAATCGAGCTAGACGTTCGACTAGGCGGGGCCATCCACGAACGCGAGAGGAAGCTGCGGTCGTTATCCGAGGACGCTCGCTCGGCTCAAGACCACTACTTGTCGACGGTGGAGAAGCTTCAAACGGAATGCGACTCGCTTCGAGAGCAACTCCACGCTACGAAGCTCGACCTGCAAGACGAGCAGAGGCGCGCTCAAGAGCGCGAGGTGCAGCTGGAGTACGAAGGAAGGAAGAAACTCCGCGAGGCCAAGGTGAACTACGACGCGACGCAACAAACGTTGAGCGAGGAGCTGGAAGTGACGCAGAGGAAGCTGCAGGAAGTGCTGAGGCAGCAAGACCAGGACCAACTGGTGCACATGGGTCTTCTCGCCAGCACCATCGACAGCGAGAAGCAGAAGGGCGCAACGCAGCTCGCGGCGCAGAACGGCAGGGCTGCAGCTCTGAACCAAGAGGTCAAGATGCTGCTCGGCGCGCTCAACCACAAGGACGGCGAGCTGCAGCAAATGTGCTGCGACTACGACGAACGCGTGCACGAACTGGAGACGCTGCGCGACAAGTTGGCGGACGAGCGAGCGCTCACGAAGCGCGTACTGCGCGAGAAAGAGGAGAGCGCGGCCCAGCTCGCCGAGCAGCGACGGGTGTTCGAGAACCTGCAGCGCTTAGATGGCGTGCACCGCTCGCAACTGGAGCTTCTCCAGAAGCACATCGTCCCCAAAGACCACGAGCTTGCGCACATGCAGGAGCATCTCAACCAGCTGCACGAGGCCAACCAGGAGGTCGTCGTGCAGGCAAACATCAGTGATCGCCTGCGTGTCGAGACGTCTTCGCTGGCACGAAAGCACGAGCGGGAGCTGGAGACAGCGCTCAAGCGCTTGGAGCGCGTCCGACACTCGATCGTGGTGCTACAGGAAGAACTTGGCGAGCTCGTGCAGCGCAGCGCCGCCCAGGAGAAGAGTACGCTCGTGACGGAGATCGGGCGTCTTCATAAGCGGATGACGCGCCAGTTAGATGCACTGCAAGCCCGCGGAGACTCGGCTGCGGAGGTGAACGCCGAGCTCCATCGTCAAAACCGGTTCCTGCTTCAGAACAAGCACTCGCTGCGTCGCCAGGTGGAAGCTGGCAACCGCGAGAAGCACAAGCTCGCAGCAGCGCTGTCGTACCAGAATGCGTCGCTGGTGACCGAGCTCAACACGTTTCGGAAAGCAAACAAGGAGCTGGAACGGAGACTGAGCCGGCATGAAGAGCTAGGGGCGAAGGGTGCCGGATCGACCCCAAGTGCGGTCTCGGAGACGCCGAGTCTGAATCCAGAGGATGAAGTCCCCACTGAGGTCGACGGACGCAAATTGGTGCTGCCAACGCACGCGGCAGAGCGTCAAAGTAGCAGCAAGACACAGTTCTTGACTGGCCGACGAGAACCCCCTCCACGAGCGAAGCCACGCCCCAAGTCGGCAGCAGCAGGTAGACGGAAGCCGTTAATCTTTTAACGCTGTGACTGCTGCTTCTTCGCAGTAAGTTTCTGTTTGAGAGAGAAGCGTATTTCGTAGGAGGAACGAAGTTTGTAAAGCTAGACGTCGTTATATTCTTCCAAACCCATGGTCTCTTCTACCTTCGGGTTCGTTTTCGTCTCGCTTGGTTGTGACTAGCCCACGCACACGCTCTGGTACGTTGGGATGAGGTACTTGATGTTGATGAAGGCGTCATCGCCACCGTGTGACTCCATGATCTCCAGTGTCTGCTGGATGAGGTCCCCCAGATTCAACTGCTTGCGCTGGCCGTAGTCGATGGCGTCGCCGATGTTGTCTACATCATGACAAGAGAACCAAAAACAAGGTGAGGCGACTGGCGTGTAGCACAGCTTCCGAGTCATCTCTAGTGGCGCTTTACCGTTCTTGCGAATGAAAATGTTGAGCACAGGAAGAATCTGGCGGTAGTACGGCACGAGCGCCTGGCCGATGAGTCCTGGGCCGCTACCTGGCTGAGCCGCGGACTCGCACGTCACCATGAGCTGCAGGATGTGCATCGTCTTGACCAGAATTCCCGCGTTACGTGTGTTGAGGGCGTCTGCAGGGAAGCACAAAAGGCGAACAAGGTGAGATCACGGGTACGTCACGTGGCTGTCTGAAGGCGGAACGTACTCTTGATCGGGATAATGAGCTGCGGGATCACCGGCAGCACCTTGTTACTGGCGTTGATGAGCATGTCCTTAATGCCTTGCTCGGACAGGAACGCGTAGGGCTCCTCCACTTCGCGGAGTCCATCAAAGAAAATGGGGAGGTAGTGGTGGAAATCGAGCTAAAGAGAGACCGTAAGACTCGTGAGAAATCGGAGTTTGGCCTCGTGTTCAAGCTACGCGAGACAAACCTTGGTGATGTCCACTTTCCAGGCCACCATATTGCGTACTCCGCCGTGGTCAATCTGGATCGGCAGGTCGCCCCGCTCATAGAATCTGTGCAATTGGGAGAAGCGATCACATTGTGAGCTTCAGGACAGGGTACAAGCACAAGCGTCGGACCTCCCGTTTACCTTCTGAAAGACGTGTCCGGAGGGTTCGACCGCTCTCGGAATGCTGCGGGCTGCTGGTGCCGCGAGCGTGGCGACAGATTCTCGTGCTTATCCGCCTGTGTGGGTCAAAGCCGCGTTAAGTTTTGAGCCAGCGACGGTCACTTTAGCATTTGTCAACGCACCTTGACGGTTTTCTCCAGATCGACACTTCCTCCCGTTCCTTGGCCCTTGCGAAGGAAGCTGTCGGTCGTATGCGTTTTCGACGGCTTGGACAAAGAGAACGCGCTGATGTGCGCCGAGTCGTCCACTTTCTCGTTTGTCGGACGTCGCTAAGAAACCATCGACGACAATTTCTTGGTTAGTGTCGACGCTGCAAAACCCCTCAACTACTATCCTCTCCTCTCGTACCTTGGTGGCCACCAAGGTTGTGTCGAAACAACTCCCGGTCTCGGGCAGCGTGATGCTCTTTGGCACGATTCGCGTGCTGACGTTGGGGATGCGGCCCGACATGTTTGTTGTTGTTTTTCGCTTGACAAAGGGATCGCCAGGTGCTGCTACCACTCGCTGTTCTCTCACGTGCGCTCGTTCTCGAAGTGGCAGAACGAAAACGCCCTTGGCCCTCGCCAGATAAATAAAGACGAAGACGCTCGCTCGGTAAATTTATGTTTCGGGTGAAGTGTACGTGCTCTTCGAGGGCTTGGCCGCTATTTTTTTTTATAGATGTGGCTTTCGTGTTTACTAGTCTAACATGGATTCGAGATAAGGTACTTGTGCATACTTGTTACTCCACACAGAGCTCAGACCCAGTGGATTCGACACCGAGGGAACTTGTGCTTGACGATGGAGAAGTACAAGGCGGTGGTCTCCATATCGGCGCAGGCGCCAACGTACAGCGTTTCTAGGGGGGCCGTTCGACGAGCTAGTGCGCGGAAGGCTGCGATCGTGAGCTGGTTGCAGGCCTTGATGTTCAGGTGCAGCAGCTGCGGACAGCACGAAACCACAGCCGAGAAGCCCTCGTCCGTGATGTGGTAGCAGAACTCGAGCGACAGTCGCTGCAGATTCGTCGCTAGAGGGGCCATCGCCTGTAGTCCCGTGTCGTCGAGAGCTACGCATCCCTGCAGCAACAGGGTCGAGAGGTGTGTGCACCCTGTCGTGATAGCCACGAGGTCGTTGTTCTGTAGTGTCCGGCACAGCGAAAGGTCGAGTGACTCCAGCTCGGTGCACCGCGCGATAGCTGCGAAAGCGGCGCTGCCGAGAGTCGGTAGCGCTCCGAGGTTCAGCGACTGCAGAGTGAATCGGTTCGTCGTGACTAGCGCAGCCACGCCGCGATCGTCCAGCCCCGCGCAGCCGCTCAAGTCGAGCGTGGAAAGCTCACAGCAGATAGACAGCGTCCTTTGTGCTTGAGCAAGCTGCTCGAAGTGGTAGAAGTCGGCACCTTGCACCTTCGGGCAGCGCGCGAACGAGAACGATCGAAGGTTGCGCTGCGTCCTCACGAGAAAGCGGATCGCGGGTCCAGAGACCTAGCGGAGAGCAGCCCGACCGACCATCAGTCAGCACCTTTGGCAGCCTCAAGCTGCAGAGGCACGTACCTTCAGGCAGCGGTCGAGGACGACCTCCGTCAACGACAGCGACGCATGCTGAGCCAACGCCACGATCGACCTGTCGGTGATCCGCCGGCACATGGCGAGGTTGACCTGCTGCAGCTTGGGGCAGTTGGCCGCCATGGCGATGATGCCGTCGTCTCGCACGCGCGAGCAGCCCGACAGATCGACCTTGGTGAGCTTCGGGCAGGCGCGGGAGATGGCTACCAGCGACTTGTCCGTGAGCTTGATGCAGTGCAAGGCCAGAGTCTGCAGACTCGCGCAGCGACAGAGCTGCTCGAGCGCCGCGTCCGAGATCTGCTTGGACTCGACGTCCACGTGCCGCAGCTGCTCGCAGCCGAGGCCCTTGACCAGGTGCGACAGCAGCGGCGACGTGACTCTCGGGCCGTAGAGCGCCACGCTCTGGAGCTGCGAGGCCTCCACGGACAAGTTGCGGCCGCTCTTGCTGCGCTGCGGCTGGCGGTCGAGCAGCACGGCCGCGGCCGTCTCCAGCTCGTGTTCTCCGGTGCACCACGTCTATTCCAGTCGCAAATGCACGTCGGTTAGTCCCGTTCCCATGCAGTTAAAGCCCGTGGCTGCACGCACCAGGTCCACGTGCTGCTCGCGATGCACGGACGCGAGTGTGAGCCGGCGCCAGCGTTTGGAGACCCGCACCAGCCCGTGCCAGCGGTCCTGCAGGTGCACGAAGCTGCACACGTGCGCCAGCAGCAAATGCTCGGGCAAATGCTCGATGCTGGTCGTCATGGCCACCGTATGCAGCGATATCGATGGAAGTCGGCAAGTGTGTGCCCCTGTAGCTCTTCAAGGGGCGTAACGACCGACACGCCGCCTGGCCGGGGCCAGGCGACGTGCGTTTCCACGTACGTATGTATGGGCACATCACAATAGACCCAAATGGACACCTTGCTGGCCGACTGCCGTGAGCTGCAGCGCCGCGGCCTGCTGTCATCGCAGCAGCTCCAGGAGTACGAGACGTCCCTCAGCTCCGCCTCCGCCCCGCCCGACGCCATCCGCGAGCGCGTGTCCGCGCTCCTCGTGCAAGAAGCGGACGCCATCGTGGAGCGCGTGCGGGTGCAGGGCAACCAGCAGGAACAGGAGACCATCGGCAACTCGGAGCTGGCGGCCGTGGCCGTGGGCGGCGCCTTGGGCGCGCTCAACGCCTGGCTGCGGCCGGCGCCCGCCCCGACGTCCACTGCGAAGGCCCCGACGCTGTGGGCCAGCGCGTTCGACGGCGCCATGGCCACTCTCAACGTGGCCAAGCGCAAGCGGCGCGTGCAGCAGCTGCAGCTCAAGCTGCTGAGCGGGGACGTGGCCAGCTGCAGCCGCGTGGTGCTCTGCATCAACGGCTTCATGACGCAGAGCGACGACCCCACGCGCAACTGGCGCGCGTGGATACAGGAGGACCAGGACGCCGCCGTCTTCGCCGTGCAGTGGGAGGCCGGCGACGCCGCCGCCTGGAACGAGTTTTGCACGCACGTGAACGACAATTTCGGGAGTTCGTCCGTGTCGGCCATGGTCGCGCACTTCACAGGCAACCCGTGGCACAGCGCGCAGGGCAAGGCGGAGCAGGTGGGCGTCCTGCTGGCGCACGTGCTGGCGGAGCGTCCGGCACTGCTGCGCGGGCGCAAGATCTCGATGTTCGGCCACTCGCTGGGCGGCGCCGTCATCTATAGCGCCTTCCAGGAGATGGCGAAGCTGCAAGCGGAGGAGAAAGGCGACGGCCTGCCACTGATCGCCAGCGCCGTGAGTTTCGCCGGCGCCTTCATCGCGGACACCCAGGGGCTAGACAACGTCACGAGCGCCCTCGACCCGGTCGGAGGCAAGTTCGTCAACGTCTTCTCGACCCGCGACGGCGTGCTGTCCAAGCTGTTCTGGGCGCTGCAACTGCCCGGTCCGAAAAGCCCGGGGGCTGCTGGCTGCCAGGCCGTCGCCTTCGCCGCCGCGAGCTGCGCGAACGTGGACGTGTCGGACCTGGTGATACCGCGCGTGGAGAACCACTTCGGACACGGCTACCAGCAGTTCATGGAGGCCATCAGGTCTCGCGTGCTGCCGCACCTCCTCCAGGTGTAAGAGCAGCTCAAAACAACAACAACAACAACAACAACAGCAGCAACACCAACAGCTCAAGTGACGCGCCTCTATCTAAGTAAAAAGGACCCGTCCTCTGCATTGAATCAGCAGTTCCACGGCTGCATCTCCTCGCCGTCTACTCACTTAAACATGTTGCCGAACGCGCTCTTCTCCTTGGCCTTGGCCTCGGCGTCGTACGCGCGCTTCTTGACCTGCAGCGCGCGGATCTCGCTGCGCACGGCCGCGTTCTTGGGCTCCTCCTCCAGCAGCTCGCCCAGCAGCGCGTAGGCGCGCTCGTAGTGCGCGAGCTGCACCATGGCCTGCGCCTTGCGGAAGCGCGCCTTGCCGTGCTGCGGCTCGAGCTCCAGCACCTGGTCGCAGCAGCGCAGCGCCCGCTCCGGCTGCGCGCCGAGCTTGAGGTGGCACAGCGCCATGTTGGCCCACGCCGCCACCTTGACGGCCTGGATCTGCGCGCCCTGCTCCCGCGTGGCCGTCATGCCCGCCGCCCCCTGCGCGTACTGCGCCATGGCGTCGCCCGCCACGGACAGGCCGTTCACGTACGCGAACACCTTGGCGTAGGACGCCAGCGCGCGCTTGGGCTCGCCCTGCTGCACGTGCAGGTTGCCCTGGCGCTTGAGCAGCTCGGCCTGCTCCACCTTCTCGGCCACGGCCAGCGGGCCCAGGCGCGGCTTCCACCCGCCCAGCAGCTCCGCGTCGCTCAGTTCCAGTTCCATCGCCATCTTTTTCGAGTGTAACCCGATCGACAGGGTTACGATTTGGGGTTACGCCAACTTCAAGTTGAGATCTACCTGTACTAGTTGCTACCGAGCCTTGGTGAGGCCCGCATACACGTCATGGCGCACATGTGAAGCTCGGACGGCGCCGGTCGATCTCGAAGATGGAGTGAGGCGGTGTGGGTGAAGCGAGGTAAACGCGGGGATGAGGTTGGTGGCGAACTTGCAAAGTGAAAGCCGACATCGGGCAGGCACTGCACCAAGTGACGATTACTGGACCCAGCATTTCGTTGTTGCGGCCATGCAATAATCGGTGATGGATTACTTGTCCTGTGAGGTCGCATTGTGGTAGAAGTCGTTGCTGCTGCTGGAAGTCACACACCGAGAGCTCAGAGTTCCCCTCGATGAATCCTATCATGGCGACCCTGCTTACTGTCGAATGTGTCACTGCAATTTTCATCGGCACCAAGCTCAATTCCTGACACCGACATGAGTAGCTAAACGTACTGGAGCGGCGTGGATTGGGAATGCAACGCGGGAAGTCGCAACAGTAAGATTTACGGATGGATGCACGTTGCTCAAAGTTCTAAACGCAGTTCTTGCCCCAGAGTGCTATGAACTGCCTTGCCGACGGGATGGATCCCAATGCACGAACGGAAGTCCATAAGCAAAACTGCTTCGCTATTCGATTGAGACGGGGTACGCAGGATCCAGCAGTTGCATTACCGTGATTGTGCTCCGCTCGACAGCAAGGATTTCCACTGTGTAGGGAAGGGAACTCTGTCCGATTACTGGACTCGGACAAAACTGGACAGGGGTGACTTCTAATCGCTCACAGTCTGTCCTCGACAGGGCCAGGAAGGTTGCATGCGGTGGAAAGTTGGTGTCGAGCTTCAAGTGACCAGGTGACCAACTCACCATGAACATGCAAGCCATCTTCTCCGTTCTCGTCATTGCCCTCGCCGGCTCGACCAGCGCCTCCAGCTCGTCCAGTGGCGACACCTGCTCCACGTCGCAGCAGTCTTCAGCCTATGTCACGCTCGCAAGCCTCTTGTCGTTGAGCTCCTTCACGGGGTGCACGACCGACTCCGGCTACAGCCTTATGTACTCAACATCGCTGCCGACGACTGCCGAGTACGTGATGTGTGCGTCCAGTAACTGCACGTCGCTCATCAAGTCGGTCATTTCGCTGAACCCGCCCGACTGCACGATAACCGTGCCCACTAGCGGCCTGAAGCTGAACGTGTACGACTTGGCGAATGGTTTCTCGTCCAAGTGTTCGTCCCTGTCGAGCTGCTCCTCGAGCTCAGCCACGACGACGCCGAGCACCACGACAGCGACTCCCACCGCCACTACCAACTCCTCGACTGCTCCGACTGCGACCCCCACCAGCACCATGACCACGGCCTGCTAATCCGGGACTGTGTTTCTCTGACGAGAGCTCTTGATGAAGAAATTTGCCACGTAATTCGAGGTTTTGATGGTGCTTGCTACAACATACCGTGCACTGGAAAACAATATAGCAACATTTGAACGTCCATCCTTCGCACTCGACGCCGAACGTGCGTACCGTAGTCTCGACTTAGTCAACGAAGTTAAATGTTGTTAAACACTCTAAGTTCTTTTACATCCAACATGCTGTGACGGTTAAGGTCGTGACGGTTAAAGTGAGGGCCGGGTTTAACATTAATACAGCGCTTTCATTGGCCAAAAGCACGCCTTTTTAATGGGCTGCACAGTTAAATCGGGCGTCGACGCCGTGGCAATGAGCGGGGTGGCCACCATGTCCGAGGACGAGTACGCGCTGGAGGACATCTCGTGGGACGAGATCGACAAGCTCAAGTACTACGTCGTGGGCCCCACCATGTTCCTGGCCGTCCGCGCCGCCGTGTACCCGTCCAACCTGGTCAAGACGCGGCTGCAGGTGCAGTCCAAGCACAAGCCGCTCTACTCGGGCACGGCCAACGCCTTCGCCACCATCTTCCGCCAGGAGGGCGCGCGCGGGCTGTACAAGGGCTTCGGGGCCAGCACTGCCAACGTGCTCACGGGCAACCTTTACATCTCGGTCTACGAGAAGTCGCGCAAGGTGTTCAAGGACCACTCGACGGTGGGCGACAAAGGGGCCAACTTCGCCGGCGGGGCCTTCGCGTCGCTCGTCTCGCAGACGGTCGTGGTGCCGCTGGACATTGTGTCGCAGCGCATGATGCTCAGCGGCCAGGGGCAGGATGTGCGCAAGACGAGGGAGCACCCCAAGGGGCTCATGACCGTCACCAAGCAGGTGTTCCGGACGGAGGGCCTCCGCGGCTTCTACAGGGGGTACTTGCCGTCCATCGCCACGTACGCGCCGTCGTCCTCGATCTGGTGGGGGTCCTACGGACTGCTCGTGCCCGTTTACTATAATTTGATGAAGGGCTGGCAGACGGATCCGTTCTGGAAACAAGGTGCGTGCGGCGACGGAGTGGTGGGGGGAGGAGTGGAGGGGTGATGGATTGAGGAGCTTTTTGTCTGTTGATGTTGCTGCAGTGGTGGCGCAGGGACTGAGCGGCGCGAGCGCCGGCATCATCACGGGCATTCTGACGAACCCCATGGACATTGTGAGGACAAAGGCGCAGGTGTACACGCAGTACGGCGCCATGGACACCCTCAAGTATATTTTAAAGACTGACGGGCCGATGGGGCTCATGACGGGTCTCTCTGCGGTGCGTTGCAACAACGGTGAAGTACTGCAGCTGACTGGTATTGGATGCTAACCTCACTCGTTCCCTTGTTGTCGTTGCTGCTGCTGCTGCAGCGGCTACTGGCAATGGGCCCGTCTGGCATCCTCATGGTCACGTCGTACGAGTTTGTCAAGCGCGTGAGCCGGAAACCTCAAGAGGCCGACACAGACGCGTAACCCTGCTATACAGTATCCGCACACTAGTTTTTTTGTGTGCTGCCATCCTGTAGACACTCAAATCCATAGACAAACAAACAACCATTCATTGTCCACGCACGTTCGCCTACGTCTTCCCAACGCGAACTACGGCTTCTCAAGGAGCCAAGGAGCGAGTCAACAGGCTAACGAGATCGTAGTAGGAAGTAAGCGAAGTTGAAGAAGCCGTAAGGCCATAGCGCTCTTGGACGCGAAGGAGGCGAACACACGAGACCCACGATGGGTTGCAGGACCATTTGGAAGGCCCCCGCCTCAACATTGCTCGACTTAGTACTTAGTCGTAGTTTACACCACGCCCAGTGCATGCGTGCAAACCTGTTTTTGCTGTTCGAAGAGGGGTTCAAGCACTGGAGATGAACCGACGACCGCAAGTGCTCTACAGCAGTGCTCGGAAAAAATTATTCAATATCAATAGTACTCGTATTTTTGTATGGAATTATTAACTATTGGTTATCCAGACAGACGCGTATTATTGATACCACGAGAATATATTACTATTTGCGTGTTCGGTCCCGTTGGACCAGAGTTGAACCGGAAATCGTCTTGTTCTGAGTGAGTGGCTCACAGCGGGGCAACTTTCAGTATCCTACGGACTGAGCGAGGCAGCCTCTATTGATCACTTCCACTTCCTCAAGCTGCAGCCCAACGCCCAAGAATGAGCTCTGCCCGCAACCGCGACCTCTGCGATTTCTCTTCCTCGCGGATGCAGACCACTACTACGCGTGCAACTACTGTGGGGCACGGCGTAAGCAGCTCCCGTCAAGCGGTTACGCCAATTTGATCAGCCACCTCAAAGACAAGCACCCTCTCTACGTCGACGACTATGAGTCCCACCAGCGCAGGCAGGCGGGGTCGCTCACGGCCTATGGGTTCGTCAATCCTGCCGCCTCCAACATGTATCAGTGGATGGAGTGGATCGTCACCCGCAACATGCCCATCAGCGAGGTCGACGATCCACTCACAAGAAGCATGTCCAAGCTGAAGCCTGTATGCTCAAAGACTCTCAAGATCTACATGGCTTTGGTGGTGGCCGCGATCGAAGCCAAGATTACCGCCGAGATGTCGGGCCCCTTCGGCATCATGTTCGACGGGTCAACATTTTTCTTGGAGAACTACGTGGCTCTGTTCGCCGTGTATTGGCACGGCAACCAGCTCAAGCAAACGCTACTCGCTATTGCACCAATGGAGGAGGGTGATCTGACGGCCCACGCGTATTGCCCATTCATGAAGAAGATCATCGAGAGTTTTCACCAATCAGAATCGATGTTGTCGTTTCTGATTGGTGATAATTGCTCTACCAATCGCGCTACTGCGACCGCCTCGAGATCCCGTTGATTGGTTGTGCGTCGCACCGCTTCAACCTGGCCGTGAGCTCGTATTTAGAGGACCACAAGACGACGGTAGATGCGGTGAGCACGCTCATGGCGGCGC
Organism: Phytophthora pseudosyringae; assembly: GCA_019155715.1. Taxonomy (NCBI): domain Eukaryota; phylum Oomycota; class Peronosporomycetes; order Peronosporales; family Peronosporaceae; genus Phytophthora; species Phytophthora pseudosyringae. The sequence continues at coordinate 78,228 of JAGDFM010000074.1, forward strand.
TGCGTACTATCAACAATCGCGCCGCTCTGCGCGAGCACACGCTACTCTCCCCGTTGAGGCCTAATGTGACCCGCTGGAGTTCCACATTCGAGATGGTGGCTCGCTACGTCAGGTTCCGGGACGAGATCAAGCTGGTCGAAGCGGTGTTCGACCTCATCCTCAAGGCGGCAATGCATCGGCGAATTGAGGCGCTGCTAGTGGACCTCCGTCTTTTCAACAGCGTTACCATCAAGCTGCAGTCGGAGGACCTGACACTGGCTGATGTCCGCACCCTGGTCGGCTCCGTGGTTCAGCGCTTCCCGTCGATAAAGCCAAAACTGAATGCCACGGCTTCCATCGTGCATTCTCCTACCGTTGAGGCTGCTGCGGTGAAGGTACTGTTCCATGGTTATGACTACTACCGAAAAGTACTAATGAGGTCAATATGCATTTTTGCACAACAGGTCATTAACGGAGAGGTGAGACGTCTTACGTCGAATGAGCGCAAGGCCATCAAGCGCTTCGAGGTCGCAGCACCGGCAAATGCAGGCTCGAAGCGCAAGCAGCGGGATGAGGAGGAGAAGGAGAAGGAGGAGGATTTCGCGACGTCGGTGCTCCGCGCAAAGAGGGCAGGTGGAGACCAACAGGCCTCGAGCGCGTACGTCAAGCTCCTTGAGAAGATGCCGCCTACAAGTAACCGCTGTGAGCGGCTATTCTCACAGGACAAGCTTGTGCTGACGCCCCAGAGAGCGTCGCTGTTGCCGGTGAACTTTGAAATGCTCATGTTCCTCCGTGCTAACAGAAGCTACTGGGATGTGACTACCGACATCTTCGCAAAGATCTAAACAGCAAAAAGATCTGAACACTTACTAAAATTCGTGATTTGAGAAGGATTTCTCTACAAAATTTGACTAGGATAAAATCAGCATATATTTGACCAATCAAATCTACACACTGATCACTTCGCTCGCGGACTCGTTGACGCCGCCGCTGAGCACGTCATGGACGCGTGAGGTGTCGTCGTCCTGCGCGTCAACTACACTCAGGAGGATCGCTTCGTCCAGCATGCCCTGCACGTCCGTGGACGTCACACAGCCGAAGAAGGGACCCGCTTTGTCAAATGAATGACGCACGGTGTCCGCAGAAATCTTGCTCAGCGCGTGCATTGCGTGGTCGAACATGTAGCGGCGCCGCTCCGCCGAATTCGTAGGCATAGCGTTCAACACAGCGGCTTGGGCGCATGTCTGACGCAGGTGCGTCTTCAGCGGGGACATCACTCCCACGTCGAGCGGCTGCGCTATCCCGGTGCAGCCCGGTGGAACGAAGTGCACGCTGGTCCCCATGGCCCCCAGCTCATCCAGCACGCTGTCCATCTTGTGCGTCTTCAAGGCGTCAAGCAATAGAACAGAGTAGCTAGTTACGTTAGGTCGGAATGACTCCTCAATCCACTCTAGCATCACCCTTTCATCGAACCATGCATTTTCCTGCACGGAGCAGGTTGCCACGTGAGGTGGAGCGTACGACCGCACCTCCCCACCCGGCTGGCCCTTGAAGACGAAGTGTGGCGGCAACACTAGGCCGTCAGGTCGCCCTAACAGCGCCATGGTGATACGCTGGCTGTCTGACCCAGCTGTCAAGGCCGGCAGCACACGAACACCAACTTGCTCCACAGTGGTGTAGGCTGTTGTAGAAGCAAAAATACCCGTTTGGTCCATGTTGAAGACCTTACTGTGAGGGTCTACACCTGCGTTTAGCGGTACCACACTATCAGCGATAACCCACCGAACTTCGTCACAGTACTCGGCTTTACGAACGAACATGTCCTCCCGACTTTCACGGCCACGGGTGGTCACTCGGCGGAGTGTTAGGCGATTCCTAGCCATAAACCTAAAACGAAGCATAAAGTAGTAGTTAGATCGGTGTTGGAAACAGCAGCACAATTGCATACGTACCGCGCGCACCAGCAAAGCGCTGCATTGACAGTCTTCTTCTCGAAGAACTGGGGCGCGATCTCCTGAGCCATAAAGATTATCATGGCTCTGGTGACGATGTAGCGCTCTCTGCGTAGGTCCTTTACTCGCATTGCGAGCAGGTCTTCATACTCCATGGTTTCAGCCTTGCGGCCGCTACCCCCAAGCGTGGACTTTCCCTGGCGGTCTGTCTCCCGCAGCTTGTCGATTCTGCCGGCCCAGGACACTACGGTCGACGGTGAGAGGCCGCGGTTGCGCGCGAAGACCCGCACAGACTCCCAGTGTGGGCGCCCAACGAATGCCTCCGCTACTCGAAGGCGGAAGCGGTTGGTGTGGTGGAGCGGGATGCGCTGGGGTCCCATATTTGAGTATGCCCTCTGGCATGCCAGTGGACTCAAATTGATTGGCTGTCAGTGGCAGGTTTTTAGCAAATGAAATTTAGCCTGATAGTCGGAAAAGTCTGAACTCTTCTGACTTTTAGTGTCAGGAGGTATCTTCTGTGTTCTCTTCATTTGCCTTGCACAGCTCAGGCAAGTGTTCAGATCTTTGCGAAAATGTCGGTATTGTATAGCGTGCCCATGGTTTTCCCTGGGTGCGCGCGACCCTCAGTAGTAAGTTAACTCGCTTCGGGGCCGGTTGCGTATCCCCCGCATTAAAAAAATCGAGCATACTCTCCGCGTACTATGTAGAAAGAACCGTGGTGCGCTATGCACTAGCAGCATGGCACATAGTGACGAATTCACTTACGACCACGCCCAAGATAAACGCCTGTAGGTAATTGAGCTGCAGTATTATCTGCAATTTGGAGAGGTTCATTCGGAAAACTTTGTCGCTCGTACGCAAAATATTAACTGCTGTTGACCACTGCAGTACTTGCATGGCCGGGTTCAATACGGTTGCCTCGTTACCATGAAACCACACCATGTATCTACTGATACCGTACGAATATAGATACTTCTCGATAAATTTATTTAAGATTTGACGGACATCCTCGTCCAAAGACGGCATGCCTGCGACCTCCTAGTCCAAAGGTACCATGTCCGCGACATCCTCTTCCATTTACAATATCTACAGACGCTTTCTCTCAAGGGTCATTATTTTTCAAGTACAGCCCACGTTCCCTTAATAACGATTCTCGCCACAAAGCGACACGGTGCCTTAGAACAGCACATACCAACTATATCCGCACCTCAGTGAATTGGCTGCAGTTTGGCAAATATCATTGCCAACGTCCAACAACCTGAATAAGTGACCAACCTCAGCTCATTGCTGTTGCAACTATGAAGCCACAATAACGCCGCCTCATCGACTGTCTTCGCGCCGGAAGCATCATATGATCAGTACCTAGCTATGATTTACACAATCAAAAACCATACCTCTCTTCATTTAGTGAGGTCCGAAGTCAGTTTTACAAAGGACCAACTATGACATGAATCCTTCCGTACACTGCTGACCACTATAGGCCGGCCACCACTACGAGTGTCCGTAACTCGGTCATTTCAAGGTGCGGTTTTGACACCGAGTTCCTAAGCACGTTGAGAAAGAGCAGGCTTGCGCTAACACTCGCATTTTTGCACTCCATAAGGTAGCTCACATACAACAAACTGTTTTGGCATGGTGGTCCCAACTTCCGGCCACCCGTCTCCATACAAAGATCTTTATTAGCGCGAACCCTTTGAAAATGATATGACTAGGGATTATCTTGCATGCTTCGTGTGAGGCAACGTCTTACGCTTGTTGAATTACGTTTTATGTAGCTGGGTCTAGCATTAATGGCTGTTTAGAACTCACTTTTAGAGGTAAAAACTGCATGTTTAGTTTGTCATGCGGTGTGCGGATTCATCGATCCCCGATTGAATTATGAGCAAACTGCTCTACCTTATCTAGCGAAACTTCGCCCCTACTTATAAATGCCTTCGCCTTTTTGTGTGTAAAGTTTCAGCTCATTGGATAGGGTGCTATTTAGTTGTGCGACTTCGCTCAGAGGAATTAGCACCTTTTTTGTCGCTTCGTGGCGAGAATCGTTGTTAAATACTACGTACTACGTTCCAACAACCGTCCAACGAATTCGTACTACGTACATGTATGAATATGATCGTAAGCAGATGGTCCGTGCTGATCTGTTTCCCGACGTACAGACCAATGGGGATTAATTGCCTCCAGGACAAATAGGTATCGATACAAATTTCAAATGATAGGGTCTTACAAATTAAACTTCCCACAGACGACTGACTGGCAGCTAGGTGTTCAATCTCTCTTAACGCTAAAGCAACACACTCCAAGCATGACCGAGGAAAAGTGCAGGAACTACTCTGAAGAAGAGGACGCAATGTTGCTGCGCCAGGTTCTCAGCGACCCGCCTTTCAAGCGCAGCAAGGCAAGATCACCTTCGCGTGGGATGCCAAGCTAGAGAGTCACTGCCAAAGTACTTGCTGGAGTGGCAGTTTAAAAACAGCATACTAAATAATACGTACTTGCTCACTGGTGAACGCCGAACTTCAGCGATTTCATGTAGTTTTCAATTGCAAACTGCGTCTTGAGATGACCAACTTCCACTCGACAGCCTCGCAAACTGAACCCGTCTGCTTGTTGAACCGCTTCTCCTTCTCCGACACTCTAGCGCCCTTGAAGCTTGACATTAGGAAAGGCCGTATTCCGTATGCTGGATCGCCGTACAGAATGTACCCGTTGAAGATGTCGTCGTTATTCTCCACATAGTCAGCATGCTTGCTTTCACGCAGCATGGTGATGTCATGGCTCCTCCCTTCCATTTGGCTCCAGCAATGTATGGCCAAACTATCAGGCACAACAACCGTCTGGAAGTTCATGCAGTACGTTTGTGGCCGGAGTAGATTTGCTTCTGCAAGTTTCTTTCTTGCCCGAACGTACGCTCGGTCTGGAGACGGATATCTTCGTCCCGCCAATAAAGCCATATACATTTTACATTGAGGAGGCGCTGGCTTGAACGGCGTTACAGTTCATTTGTATTCGCTCAGCACAAATGCGCTTGTGGAAGTAGGTGAGTTCTCTGCTCTGTCTGTATCTATCATACACCAAAAACACTAGAAGAAGCACAGGATACGTTAGCTGCAGCAAGTGTAAAACCGCAGGCATTCATAGGCATACCCATGTGGCTGAAGAGCAGTGATGGTGCGCTGGACGAGCGCCCAAACCGCAGCATCATGACGTAGTTGCAGTTGGGAAAGCTGAGGTGTGAAAGCAGAATGCACATAGCCTCGGTGTTATGGGCCTTGTCGTGCACGGAGACGATGACGAACTCGGGAAGCTCAAACCGACGGACGAGCTGGAAGACGCCATGGACATCAAAACGAAACTCCTTCTCGCGTTAGCGTTAGCCATTGCAGCGAGGGTGAAGCGGATGTCAGGAATGATAGGGCGCCCCGGCTGGTGGCTGAAAGCCCAAAGTGCGAACAGCTCTTCGTCGTCGATGCCAAGCAGCAAGGGAAGGAGCTCGCTCATCGCTCAAAGGATTTGTGCCGCGGGGTTTGCCAAAACAATCGGATTTGAGGGGGATGAGGGGAGGGGGGGGAGGGGGGTGCTGGCTGTGGGGGCAATTTGTGCGACATCTCTACTGCAGTTCCCTGTTCCTACTCCCACACCCATACAACGCGTATGGGGTTTGGAGAAGGAATGTCTTTGCGAAACCTCTCCAATACCGGCATACAACCAACCGCACTGATGTCCTAGCACACGATCTACAACCAAGATAGTTAATAGCATTAGAGACCAGCGCGTCCGCGCCCGCTTGCCACCAGCGCGGTCAATTCGCTGGCGTCGTCCACGAAAGCTTGCAGCGCAATCAAATCACTGGTACCGCCCTCAAGCTGTACCTGGCGTCGTCGACGCGCGGTGCGAACCAGCGCACGTCATCGTTTTTGTGAAAGACCTTCTTGACACTGCCTTCTTGATACTGTCTTTTTATCATTGTTACCGAAGGGATCAAATGATGCCCAATTGATCCAAGTAGCTGATACCCTTAAACAGTGCGCTCCCCCACACTTATATTTTGGGCTTAGAGGTTGTTGCCTAACCTCAAACATAGCTCGCATTCTTGTCAGCATGGCGAAGGCGGTTGCACCTCTCGTCCCGATAGCAGCCGAGATACAGACCACATATCTCAGGCCGCTCCCTCGGAGGCGTCGAAGACGCCACCTAGCGTTGAAGGTGACGAGTCTGGCGAAGGGGAGTCGGTTGACAAGTATGGTATTCATCTTTCAGTGAAGCACTCCAACCAAAACATGTTTACTTTGGTCTGGAACAATTTGCACAAGCTGGCTAAGCCGGTCGCTGATAATTTTTGCAGACTGATCATTCCTTCACGCACATTTGTTTTCAATGTGCTGACAAATGCGTAAGTTCCAACTCAACTTAGATAGCGAAGTACACCTTTATATCCCAACATGATGCCGGTTTCGGATACAAGTACCGGGGTCCGGGTGGGACACCGGGGTCCCACCATTACGTTCACTTGTACGGACGACATGACCGCGGATAGCATGATGAAACCTTCCGACTCGCGATATTTGTTAAGGTTCTATTTATAATGAAGATACGGAAGATTGTGGAAAGTGAACCGACGCCATCGTAATACTGACGCTCAATGGAGCACGTGGAAGTGTAGTCATTTCCCGTATTGCGAGAGCTGTTGATACCAGCCCGGGGTCGGTGATATAGGAATGCTAGCTCGCAGCCAAATGATCTCCACTTCAACATTTTTGCCAATTGAACCATGGACGATTGAAGCTGCTTCATCCATTCAAATTTCCGCAGTCTGCAGACTAGTTCGGCTACCGTTCACATGTATTGTTGCACATGTGCTCCCTCCGTACATTGTCGTTCCCACTGCGACCGACGAGATCCAGTGGGAGTGTGAAATATGATACCCAATCATATTAAGATCTCTACTACTACTTGCTCAAGAGTGAAACGTGCCCATCACAAGATTGTATCCACCGGCCCGTGCTGTCGCCGGTTGTTGGCTTCAAGCAAAATACAGTCTCGTTCTCCTCTATAGCTTACTGTGGGTAAGGCTTCTCATGGCAGCTGTGGGTGGCGTGGACAGCTCACTTCGGAACGTGCTCGATCTCCGGTACTACAACATCAACCGGTCTTGGCATTCAGTCCGACAATATCATGTTGCTTTACATTCATCAACATTCTACGTTATTGCACCATGCCAACACTGAGGAGCGGGGCCTCAATCGGCACTGCTGCTCCGGCAATACAGTTAAGTACATACCGTATTTTATAACAGACTAGAGACTGTATGAACACGAACCACATAGGCCTACAGAAGTCAAAGTATATGAATGTTGCACGCAAGGGTTCTGAATAAATACTATTGGGGAGAATGTACTATAATTTACTTGTTTTTTTTCTCGATAGAGGGCTCAACCTTATATTCAATGAAGCACTTCCAAATCTATTTTGCGTTACATAAATTCGAGGAGCGGTAAAGACCGATACTAAGCTATTTAATCTTAAATTGTAACTAACAACTAGTCCGTAATGACCAGTCGTTTCTACTGCTTGCTTCGCCAAAATATACAGTTGGGGACTCAAACTATTGTGTATTTAGCTGCACATATCAACCATGCGACACAACCAGTAGTTGCACTGCTCACCCGCACAGTGCTTTGGCTTGCTGTATCACGTGACAGTCTCGTCAGCTCATTTCTACACTCTCCAGCTATATCAGCAGGATTAAGGCCATTGTACTCATATCGAAGTCTACATCTGACCGAGTCACATTCTTGCTCGAAAATCATGACAGATCGACGGGATTCATACGACGCCAGTACTCCATGGTTCGGAAGCAAGACCCCACCACCCACACAAAAACCATATCTGCCGTGTCCGCCAGAACCACTCTGATTTCGAGGGAATGATTATATGTTACGGTAGCGAGACCCTTGTGGTACGTCATCACAAATTCTCTTCTACTGTATCGACTAGACTGTCTCGTGCCATCTCATTTCCCGAGACTGTCTGTGCGCAAGTACAGCCCCCCATATGTTTCAATGAGACGCTAATCGTGTATCTTGGGCTGTTCACCAGCGAGGTCGAGCAGATCATTTTCTCGGCCCTTCTCACCTAGTTTGGCATCATTTTCAATGGCTGGACGTTGCACTGGGAGCTTTATATAGCCGTATTCGCTGCTTTCGAACAGTTGAGAGAGTGTTCCTTGCCATGTCACCGCTGGTTGGAGATGATGTGGAAGCCACACACGGCTGATGCATAAGTGGATTTTCTGCGCTCACTCCTGGATATTTTTGAGCTGACGACGACTGATTTGCTGTTCGTCATGGGTAACAATTGTTCCACAAACGGCCGTTTTGCCACGCTTTTGGTGATTCCACTCGTTGGCTGTACCAGCCGTCGTCGTGACTTGGCCATCAAAGCATCCTGACAAGCTACGAGGTGCCGCTGGGCAATAAACACTCAAACGCTGAAACATCCGCTACCTCAACGCTGCAGCTTAACTATATTAAGCGGCAGCGTTTGACGGGGCGCTACAAATCAGAGTTAGATAATGTCGGCCTGTGTCTCGGCTCGACTGGATGTGAACGACAAGCTACATGCAGGCAGCATTTGCTGCTGCGGCCATTTGAGAAGCGCAGAAGTGTGTGGTGGTGTCCGCGACTAAGATAGGTTTACTAAGAAGTCGCTGAAGAAGCCCAAAGCGAAACGCCAAGGACATGTCGAGTGAAGGAAGTTTCTTCCCCGAACCCTCTAATCATTCGCTTTACCTCATAAAACTATCGTAAATTGGTTGCTGCTATCCTGAGGGAAATTTCGGGGGGAACCAGCTACTAGATGGTTCGATTAGTCTTTCGCCCCTATACCCAAGTTTGACGATCGATTTGCACGTCAGAATCGCTACGAGCTTCCACCAGAGTTTCCCCTGGCTTCACCCTACTCAGGCATAGTTCACCATCTTTCGGGTACCAACATATGTGCTCAAACTCAAATATTTCAACACGAAGATTCATGATCGGTCGATAGTGCCACGCCGCAGACCGAAACCCATAACGTTTCCTACCTCAGACAATTTGCGCTGCCCTTCACTTTCATTTCGCGCTGGGGTTTCCACACCCTAACACTTGCATACATGTTAGACCCCTTGGTCCGTGTTTCAAGACGGGTCGGATCGCTCCATTTCGTCAACGTCCCGAACGGCAACAAGTTAAGGCCCGCATCAATCCACACACCACCACACACGCATAACAAGCTATCCGCACACGGAGACACAAACCCACTCAAAAGCACCTTGTAGGCACCTCAGTCCCAACCGCGATGACTCGTCCACCAAGTATAACAGACAAACGCGGAGCGTAAGCCCTACCTCCTCGGCAGCCATTTCTCGCAGCATACGAACTGACATTGACGTCCCACCGCAGCACAGGGCACCAGCAAGCACACACAGCACACACGCCGAGCGCAGCCATAAAGACCGCTGTCACAGCACACGCACGCACACACTCGTCAATGAAATATGCCACGGATTATAGACACTGGAAACGATTCGGTTCCCTTTCAGCAGTTTCAGGTACTCTTTAACTCTCTTTTCAAAGTTCTTTTCATCTTTCCCTCACGGTACTTGTTCGCTATCGGTCTCGCACCAATATTTAGCTTTAGCTTTAGATGGAATTTACCACCTACTTTGCGCTGCATTCCCAAACAACGCGACTCAACGAAAACGGGTCGTACGCATGAGCGACTCAGGGATGAACGGGAGTATCACCCTTCATGCTGTCCTCTTCCAAGGAACTTGCGAATACAGACCTTTGCCTCACAGTACCTTCAAGAGCTGAACCGAGGTGTAGTAGTTGTCAGCGTTTACCACCCGGTGTGCCATACACAGGCCGAGTACTGTCTAGAATACACTACATGTACTGGTCGTAGTACATGTACACACACACACACACACACACACACACACACACAAAACATATTTTTAGATGCGGACTCGGCATTTTGGCCCATTTGTTTTATAATAACGCCAGCTTCGAGGAAGCTAGGCGCTCAGAGGCCGCGTGTTCCCGCGCACGGACCGCTTCCGCTCGGGCGCCGACGCCGTGCTGCCCACCGCCGAGAGCGCGCAGACAAAGGAGGCCAAGCGCAACGCCCGCGCGCGCTCGCGATCCGCACGGGAGCCGCCGATGCCGTACCCGGCGCTGTCTGTGGGTGCATCCTCGGCCGCGCACATCCCGGCGCGGACGCTGCCGCTGTCCCTGCCTCTTCCAGAACGCGCCCACCGTGTCCCATGTGGCGTGTGATGCCATCCCCCGCGACCTGGACGTCGTGGCCCATGTGACCATCCAGCGCCTGCATAAGCTACTGTTGCACTCTACGACGGCGCGCGAGCTGACCAAGGTGGAGACGCGTACCGAGGAGTCGCTCGAGACCCTCGCGGCCATCAACTCCACCGTGCCACAGACTGGAGACGTCGTGGAGCAGCGGCAGAGCGTCGTGGACGAGCTGTTCCGCGTGCTGTAGCGCACGGCTTCGACGATGTGGAGGCCGAAGCTGCGCGTGCTGGTACCGAGACGACCAAGCTGATCAAGTCGACGCTGGATCCACTGAACAAGAACCCGGCCACGCGTGTGAACGCCGTGGCGACCCACAGTGCCGGTGAGGAGGCCGCTGAGCACCTGGTGTCTACGCTGGAGGGGCAATGGCCCTGCAACGTCGGAGCCGGTTAAGCAAGCTAATGTTGTGGCGGCCACTCGCCCCGAGCTACTGGCCCACTACGACGTGACTCGCAGCGTGAAGCAGGGCGGCAAGCTGCTGGTTCTTGCGGGCCTGAAGACGGCTGACGACGGCGATGAGCGTGTGGCGTTGAAGCAGCAGGTGGCTTCTCGGGAAGTCGAGCATATGAGCTACGTGATGCACTTAGAGTTAAAATGGGTGCATAAAACAGCGACGCCATTCCTTTACTCAGTGAATAATGTCAAATCCACCATAATTGCGTTTCTTAAAGTGCAAAAACGACAGATTTAGCGCAATTATCTCCCACGCCAACTGTCTTTGTTGCCTCGATTCTGTTTCGCGCAGCCAACGACAAGAGCGATGGCTTACTCCGGCGACTTTCGCTGGCCCGCCATCTTCTTGCTGCCCTGTGTGGGATTGGTGTTGGGTACGTAAGCTACATTTTTGGGCCGAATGTGCGAACGCTACTGCGCTGGTATAGTCTATTGGGTTATCTCGCGCGTTGAGCAGTACGTGAAAGAGAACCCAACATTTTATCTAGAGGAGCTTCAGGCATTCCTAAGCGACGCATTTCCAGATCTAGTGAACATCTCTACCAGTACGATGTGTGGGGCTCTCAACTTTGACATGAACATGAGTAGAAAGGTGCTAACTAAGGCTTACGAGCTTACAAGTGCTTCCAGCCCGCTTACGACTCGTGTATACGAACCGAGCTTGTCGAGGCTACAACTACGACCACGGCCACCAATGCGGCAGTACCAACCACAAACGCCAAACGAGGGCCATATTGTACGCGACGCGCTGTTTTCCAACTTCCCAGATGATCCAGTAGATTATTCTCCCTGCAGAGCAATAAAATAAAAGCATAATAGCCACACAACTTGTGTCGAACGGTCCTGGTGCTCGTGGTTAGGCAGCAGCAACAACCAAAGCACTACGACGACGACCTCACATACGTCAATGGCAACAGCAGCAGCAGTCAGTACCTACTCAGCACCTTCATCAGCACAGCGCGCAAAGTGGCACTGCTTACCTCGCTTTCGGGATTGGTCCGTGGTCGTTGGCCTTGAGAAGAAGACTGGCAAGGCGTCGGTTTTGGCGACAGGCCTTTCAAGAAATGGCCGATTTAGCCAACGGTTTGTATCCGGGTGGCTTTTTTATGACACACAGTTTGGAATAGAGGTTTCCATTTTAGAGCTCTAAAACAGTCGGCAAAACACGTGCAAAGCACAATACCATTTCTCATTTTCTGCTGAGACTGCCGCCACCTAAACCTTAGTGCCTATAAAGACAGCTTTCGGTTTGGCAGCTTGTAGAGCTGCCTACTGCTGCCCCCAACGCCATATTGTCACTTGTGTGACACCGCAGGACTTGGCGACGGTGCCGATCGGTTCGCCGCGGTCAACACGCTCCAGAGCACGTAGTTTGTCAGCGGTTTTAGTGCTGAATTTCGTGGTCGCTGTCGTCTGGGAGGTGAAGGAATGAATGGTTTGTCGCCCAAGTAGGAAGCACCCCCATGTTGACAGCGGGAAACTTTTTACGAGAGTTTTTACACTTGCCTAATTTACGACGTTACATGACCGCCGTGATTTACGGTACTTTGCAGCTGCCCATATTTGTGTCCACCTTGTTTGATGTGTGACGTGTGATGACTTGGATTTTGGCGGTGGTCTTATGGTGACCATCAACACGTCCGGCGAGGATGCCCCTATGAACAACCTAAACAGCAATGTGCCCACTTGTTCTTCGTATTTCAACCCTCTACATGTATTTATAAATATGTGTATCCTTACATAAATTACCTGGTGGTCTGTGACTGCACTTTAAAATACATTTCAGAGAGCACAAATCGCAGCAACAAAAAGCGACACAAAAATTAGCCACAAATTGCGTCCACCCTTTTTCGAAGCGCCGTCAGGTTTTGGTTGGCCATCACCACTTGAGCAGCTTCGACGTCGGGTCTCTCTCTCTACAGCCATGGCGTTCAAGAAGGGCGGCGGCAAGAAGGTCTCCGCTGCCGGCAAGAAGCAGCAGAAGCACGGCTTCCGCGCCAGCAGCGCCAAGGGCGCCAACCCGTTCGACGTGCGCGGCAACGCTTCGAAGCAGAAGCACGAGGTCATCGGCCGCCGCGTCAAAGGTGCAGGCCGCAACGTGGCGGCTGCGCGCGCCGAGGCCGAGCGCAAGCGCCGCAAGACGCTGGGCGCCGAGTTCCGGGCGCGCAACAAGAGCAACGTGTTCAAGGACAAGCGGCTAGGCGAGCAGGACCCCACGCTGTCCATGGAGGACAAGATGATGGCGCGCTTCCAGACGGAGCGCAAGCGCAAGCTGCGCAACGCGTCGACGTTCGCGCTGCACGACTCGGACTCGGAGCAGGAGGGCGACGACGACGCGCTCTTCCTGACGCACGGGGGCTCCAAGATCACCGACGACGACTACGACCGGTTCAACGCCGATGGCCCGCTGGACGACGAGGACGACTCGGCGGAAGGCAGGAAGATGGACAGGGACATCGTCAACAAACTCCACTTCGGCGGCGGCAAGGGGGACGCGGACGCCCCCGAAAACGCAGAGGGGGACGGGCAGCGGAAGACGCACAAGGAGGTCATGCAGGAGGTCATGATGAAGGCCAAGCTGTACAAGGCCGAGCGCCAGAAAAACAAGAGCTCGCAGGAGGACGCGACCGACAAGTTGGACGAGGGCTTCGCGGGTCTCCGCGGACTGCTCGACTTCCGACCCACGCGCGCCAATGGCAAGGAACTGGTGCCGAAGGAGCCGATGGACGACTTCGACAAGCTTACGCGGGAGTTCGCCTTCGAGGCCAAGGCCAAGGCTACGGAGCGCCGCATGTCGCCGGAGGAGGCTGCTGCGAAGGAGCGCGACCGTCTTGCTGAGCTGGAGAAGAAGCGTGTGGCCCGAATGCACGGCGCGGACGATGATGACGGCGATAGCGACGACGACGGAAAGCGCAAGGGAAAGAAGGGCAAGAAGGGGAAGAAGAAGGAGAAAACCCCGCAGCTCATCATGATGCCGCCCACGGATGACGACCTCACGGACGGCTACGCGGTGGATGCCCGTTTTGCCGGTGACGCTGAGGAGGGAGAGGCAGAGGGGGACGCCGAGGATGGCGACGAGAACGAGGAGCAGGAGGACAGCGAAGAGGAGGACTCTGAGGCGGATTCCGACGCGGTGTCGGATGATGAGGACGAGGCCAACGAAAAGATGGATGCGAAGGAAGAGCAAGAGCAGGAGGAGGAAGAGGAGGCTGAAAGCGACGAGAAGCAGATGCGGATGCAGGACGCCGAAGACGCTGCCGCCGAGCTTCCGTTCGTGTTCGAGTGCCCGGAGTCTCCTGAGGAGCTGGCGGCGCTCTTCAAGAAGCACGCGCGCAACTCGCCCGAGAAGCGTGGACTTATCTTGGAGCGTATTGTGACGTACTACAATCCGCGACTGAGCGTGGAGAACAAGAACAACATGAAGCGCTTCTTCGCGGTGATGGTGCGCCAGTTCCTGATCTTCGCGGCGCGCTACGCGGGACACAAGCAAGACTTGGACTCGCTGGCGACGAACATGTACACACTGGCTCAGCAAATGGGCGACACTGCGGGTGTTGTGGCGCGTGAGCTCCTTGCCCAGCTCTTCAAGCGGTTGCACAAGCGTGCGTCGACGTCTGCTTGGCCCACGCTTCCGGAGCTGCTTCTGTTCAAGGCTCTGATCTCGATTTTCCCGACATCCGACTTGCGGCACAACGTGGTGTCTCCAATGGAGTCGCTGCTCGGAGAGAGCTTGGCTCGTGGTACCGTGAACTCGCCGCAGGAGGCTACGCAGGCTCTGTTCGCTGCCTCTCTGTGTCTGGACATTACACGTTCGAAGGAGCGCTTCATGCCTGAGGTCGTGACCTTCCTCACTCGCATCCTCCGCGCCTTCGTGACGTCGGGTGCTGATGAGACGAATGAGGACGACGATGACAGCAAGTTTTCGGTCCACTGGCTGCGCCGTGACCTGCTGGAGTGGGTGTCTGCTCACTGCGACGAGAAGAAGATGCCTGCTCTGCCGCGTCTGTCGCTGGCTGGCAGCTCGTCTTGCAGCGGTGCTCAAGTGTTGAGCTCTCTGCTGGCTCTGCTGGACGCTTCGTCGGCCCAGTACGCGTCGCTACCGTCGTTCGACGAGCTGTTCTACCCGCTGTACCTGCTGCTGCACGCCCTCGTGAAGCAGGTGGAGGACTCGAAGGTGTCCGAAGTCAACGCCGTCATCTCGAAACTCCACACTCGCCTCGTGTCCTGCTGGAACGCCCGTCGCCCGCTGCGACTGCAGAGCTTCGCGCCGACGACGCTGCCGACGTTCGCGCCGCACTTCGACGAGAACTACACGGTGCGCAAGGACAAGACGGCCCCCAAGGACACAGCGCAGCTCAAGCAGCTGCAGCGCCAGGTCAAGCGAGCTCGCAAGGGTGCAGCCCGCGAGCTGCGTCGCGACGCCGAGTTCATCCACCGCGAGAAGCAGAAGGAGGAGGAGGCGCGTCTGGCCGCCAAGGAGGAGAAGCAGAAGGAGGTTCGCCGCTGGCTCGAGGAGCAGAACGCCACGTTCAACCAACAAGTGCGCAAGGGCGGCAACATGCTCAAGGGAGGAGGTTCCGCCCGTGGACCCGCCCCTCGGGCGCGTACGCCCAGGAAGTAGGCTGCCACTCCGTAGCAATTGCATTAGGTTTTACGCCACGACTCCATCCCAATAGAAAACTTGCTTTTTTTTTACTGTCCAACCGGAGCGATCGTATTGGCAACGCCATGGCAACCATGGCAAAAAAAAAAAGAGAGATCGTGGAAAAGTGAACATGTATCTCCCTCGACCCCCTGTCTCCCTGTTGCCATCTACAGCACCTCTCCTGTCTTGGTGTCTACTCTCGGTCCTTCTTGGGTACGCACTTCTTGGTGTACTGGCGGGTGGGCGGCAAGGGCAGCACGTTGGCCAGGCCCAGGAGGTGCGCCACGCGGTCGGAGGGCTGAGCGCCCACGGACATCCAGTAGCGCACGCGTTGGCTGTTCACACGAATCTCCTTGACGCCGTCGCTGGCGGCAATTGGGTTGAACGTGCCAAGCTGTTGCAAGTGGCAAAAAGGTGGCAAAAAGGTGGCAAAAAGGTGGCAAAAAGGTGGCAATCGTCAGAAACTTTCGTGCTGATAAAGTTTTTTTGCGGCAAGGGTAAAACGGTGGAAAGCAAACGTACGATTTCGAGGTGCTTGCCGTCACGCGGGGCGCGGGCGTCCGCCGCCACGATGCGGTAGAAGGGGAGGTCCTTTCGTCCCCAGCGGGCCAGGCGCAGTCTCACCACCATGTTCGTCCGAGCTTGAGCTTTTTGCGCGAGTGAGTGGCAGCCGCACGATATGAGACTCTGGTGTGGTGTACGTAATGATGGTGTACTACACACAAGTGGGTTTCGCACGGTTTATTGAGAGCAGCCAAGCAACGTGCGAGCTGCTGGCATCGACTGCATGGCGCTCCAGAGCTTTCGTTCGCGCTCGCCCATGTGGTAATAAGCTGTCAGTGAATCTCTGTGTCACTGCCTGCTGGATATTCCTGCCTGCTGTAGCGAGCCACAGCCATCCGCGAGCGCGTGCGTCTGTGAATTTAGTTCGTGCCCGCTTCAGCTTCAGCTGCTGGTGACTGGGCTTAGTCCTTGACGTCGGCCTTGGCAGTCTTGATGTCTGCCTCCTTCTCTACGAACGCCTTGATCTTCTCCAGCAGGTCGTTCTTGACGTCCTCGGGCACGGACGCTGCGTCCAAGCCACCACACACAACACGCCATCAGCACCGCAGTATCCCACGCAAGTCACCGCCCCGCCCGCGTAACAGCTGCTGCTCCTTCACCTCTTCCTTTGGGTGTAATCTCCTCGATCAGGTCTTCCACGGTCACTTGGTCGATGCCCTTATTCCGGATCACCTCTACGTCGTCGGGGCATTGGCAATTCCGCACACTTTAGCTGAGCCCTGCACCCCCCTGTCCATAATATCCAGTCTAGCAGCCTGCGAACCTTTGCAGTGCAGCTTCATCTCGTCGCGCCAGCCGCACTCGACCAGCCGGAGGCGCAGCAGCTCCTTGAGCCGCTCCTTCTCGCCGCTCTGCACCAGGCGCTCGCTGATGCGACCCTTCACCTCCTCGTCCTGCCGCTGGCGGTCGGCGTGCGTCCTTCAACCCACGAAAGCAGATGCATCGAAACGGTCGGTCAGCGCGGGGCGAACGACGACAGCGCAGGGCAATGGCGACGCCGCGACGGCCAAGCGCAACGTACTCCTCCATGGTCGCAGCGTTAGCAAGTGATAGTCCGCCCTGCTGCGCAATAGTCGCTGTGATTGGTCCAAACAGCCACCTGCCGTCCAGCATGAGCTCCCTTGCTCGCTGTAAAAATACCCCTCCTCTCACTACGCGACCTGCCCAAACGCATACAAGGACGCTGGTCTGACTCGATATGCTCGGACCAATAGCGTCACGTCGTGGCTGCACAGAGCCAGGTCGCTGCGCCAGAGTGTCCGGTCGTGGTGCCAGCCTACAAGCAGCAGCAGCAGCAGCAAGCGAAGAGAGAGAGAGAGAGAGAGCGTCGAGCGAGTGACTCCGAGTCACAACAGTCCGTTCGTCCGCTTGTTGCGCGCGACTCGGCAGGAAGGCAGACACAACCGTCGTGTCGTCACTCGGCTTTCCGTTTCCCCTCTCGCATTGCCGCAACAGGTCGAAGCGCAGCTCGAGTTTCGTTCGCACTCGCCAGCCACTGCAACTTTCTCCCCAGGCAGCGGACAGCGACCTCAGCGACCATGGAACAGGCTCTGCAGCTGCCGAGGCTCAACCTGGACACGTTCGTGGTGCAGCCTAAGTTCCTGGACCCCATCGCACCGCCCACGGTGCCGTTCCCCGCTCCGACTTGGTACGGTCCAATGCAGAATTCTCCCCCCCTTTATTCCTCTCTCCCCCTTGTGTAGTACTGAACTTATAGTTTATTGATATTTATTGGCATGATATGACAGGTGCCTGCACAAGCCCCCAAGGTCGATCTCGTTGCTGGACGTGTACAAGGACCACGTGCTCATTGCCACGGTGAGTTGGAGGAGAAGAAAGGGGAGAAATTGTTGGGACATTTAGTGCTGACATGTGTGGGGGGCTTTTCATTTCGGTATATTTGCAGAATACGGTGGACCAGAAGGCGTTTTACCTCGTCGGCAGGAATGCCGCCGTGTGCGATATCGTGCTGAGCCACTGCTCCATCTCGAGACTGCACGCGACGATCGTGCACCATGAGAAAGGCGCGACGTACCTGGTGGACCTTGGATCGGCTCACGGAACGTTCGTGGACGGTTTAAGGCTGACCCCGCTGCAGCCAACGCTCGTGGTGCACGGCGCCGTGCTCAAGTTTGGCGGCTCGTCGCGCTCGTACACGTTTAAGGTGCGGTTTGGGGTTGTTCTTGTTAATTGGCACTGAATGTGGCGCTAAACGGGGGGCGTTTTATCTGTTGCAGTCGTTCGACTCGCGCGAGCAGATTGCGGAGATTATCAACAAACGCGCGGGGCTCCCGTCTGATGAGCTGGAGCTCCAGCAGAACACGATGCTTAATTCTCAGATTACGCACCGATTAGAGCTGTCGCCGACGCGACGAAGCATGCCACCGATGTTCCCGATGGCGCCGGTGTGTCAGGTCCCTGAGCTGCAGCTGCAGCCTCAGGCTCCGGACCAGGATGCGCTGATGCTAATGGCTCCAGAGTGCGACCGGAGAGGAAGCGCGGACGGCGTTCAGCTGCTGGGACTTGCAGGCCTGGGGCCTGTAAGGAAGCGCTCGCGTGGACAGTCAGGAAACTCACAGGCTTCCGGTTCGTCGGATCAGAGCGGCAGCACAGCAGATCTTAGCGTGTATCTGGACGACCCGACCGACGAACAGCAGGGCGAGCCGAAGCGTGTACACTTCTGCGGCCAACCACCGGAGATTATCCCTGATCCTCTAAATGAGGTAGCAGGTATGGAGGACCCTATCGACATGGACTCGGACGCTGTGAGGGTTCGGGAGGAACTACGAAGGACAGAGCTGGCCAACATCGATTGAAGCTCAAGGCGCGCATTGGACAGAGGCTTGCAGGAAACGATAAACAGACCAAGTGTGAGCAAACGCAAAAACTCGGAAACCTGTGACGATCCGAGGAAGGTGCAGCGCGTGAGCGATTAAGCACAGGGAACGTCAACAGGGGACGAGGGATGCCGACTCTCGAGTGCATCTGTGGTTGGTGAAGACTCGTGAATGCCACAGATCTTCTGATGCATAGCTGCATGAAGTCTACGCAAGACATCGAGATGCAGGAATTGCTGGGAAAGGCGGAGAGCTCGGAATCACCGGATGGAAGTGAGAGAGCTCTCCACTGTCGCGTGTTGTCTGTTCTAGACCACCCCAGCCAACGGGAATGCTACTGGTTTCAAGTCTACAACTGGAGCGCGTCGTCGTCCCCGCCGTGTGTGGGTAAGTTAGTTGTGTTGGTCAACCGTTGTAGGAATATTATATATGCAACGGAGCGCGCACAGAGGGAGGCAAAAGAAGAAGAAAAGGCACAGATAAGAGTGCAAATGCAAACGCATGTAAGTTTTGGGAAGAAGCGTTGCTCATGCACTGCGAGCTGAAGTTGAAGACGCTGAACAGTTCAGTTTTCTTGAAGTGTTGAGCTCAAACTGAAGTTAAGACAACGAGACGCTACGTTAGAACGACGACCCATCGGCGCTCATCTTCTTGACGCCACACCCGCAAGCGACGACTCCAGCAACTGAAGCGCGAAGATGTTGTGCGTATGGAAAACTTTCGTTGGATTAACGATTATCATGTAATGTAGAGCAAGATGCAAGTAAAACAAGAGACGCCTGCCTGTGGTCGTCGGCGTCCTACTACTCGAATAGAGTACAATCGGCATCTTGCTAAAGCCTAGTCTGCGCGTCGCCAATCTACGGCGCGCTGCCGGCAGGCGACTCGTACATTTGATAGTTCGAGTGCGACTTTGCGCGCGAGCGGCTGAAGTTTCTTGAACGCGCGCTGCCCGGCGTGCGGGCGCTGCGACGGGATGCCCGGATGCGGCGCAGACGAGCGCGCTCGGCCTCCATCTCGCCCTTGGTGCACACCATGCCGTTCTTGAGGGTACCCACTGTGAACAGGAGCGCTGTCGCCACTACGCAACATCCAGTCAACGCGAACAGGTACAAGTACTCGTCTCCACTCATCGAATCGTTCGAGCGAATGTAAGTGGAGCACACGGGCAGCAGGAAGAACACCATGAAGTAGACGGTCACGTACACCGCGCGCTGCTTAGTGGCGAACAGACCGACGCACGACACCCATGGCACCGAGGTAATACCCAAACCAGCGAAGAAGTACAGCAGCAGACCCACGATCTGCAGCATCAGGTACTCGCTGTCGCCCGTCACGAACTCCGACTTGTCGTTCAGGCCCAAGACAAACACAAGACAAGCCATCGGCAGCAACGTGCAGAACAAGATGCGCTTGTGGTCGATGCGGTCCATGAAGAAGAACGAGAACAGCGCACCCAGGAACTGTAAGGCCATGCAGTTGACGAACATGTACGTCGCATCCTCGATGCTGCGGAACGTGTCCGATAGATACATGTTCACGCAGCCCAGGAAGATGCTGGAGACCAGCATCAGGAACAGGCCCATCATGAACTTGAGGAACGAGGTTCCGCTGCTGGCGCTGGAGTCGTCGCTCCCGGCCTCTTCATCGCGGATCATGCGCAGCTCCTCAGACACGCCCTCCTTGCGGCGCAGCACAGCCAGGCATCGCTCGCATGACTCCAGGCCCTCACGCATGTATACCCAGTACGGACTCTCCGGGAAGATGTACACTGCTGGGGTCATGATCGACAGGATGATGGTTGCAATGAACACCTGCCACACCCAGCCCACCTCGTTCGACGACGACGAGAACCAAGCAGCGAACAGGATGCCAAGAAGGAAGCCACTGCCCAGAAGCAGAAGAGCCTTGCCACGCATGTCACGAGTGGAAATTTCGTAGATGTACACAGCCAAAGTAGGCATCAGCACACCCACAGAGCCGCCGAGCAAGCAAATGCCAGGCATCAGGAAACCTTCGCCGCCCGACTGCACAGCACTCACGCCCAGCATGCCCAGAACCGTCAGCAGACCGCCAAAGACGATCGATAGACGACGACCGATGAAGTAGTTCAGGAAACCAGCCACGAACGTGCCCACCATGCAAGCGAAGTAGAATGCGTATGTGACCGATCCGTCGCCGACGTTGCCATTGAGCAAATCGTACGTCGTGACGTAACTCAAGAAACCAGCCGTGCTCTCAAGCGTCGTGAACAGGTGGAACAGCCAGCCGCAGCCCATGCCGCCAAGCACACCCATGAAGGCGGCCAGCGAGAAGGCGTACTGCGAAGAAGCCGAAACAACTTCCGAGAAACCCTTGTTGTACATCATGCGCGTCTGGATGATGTTCAGGAACGGAATAGCCGACATGACCAACAGCGGGATGATCATAGCGACAGAAAACATGAAGTCGAAGAAGAACGCCAGCTGCTGGAGCATGCCCACGGTGGCGATTGACGAGTTGGCGAAGCTGTACATGCGCGCCATCTCATTGATGCCATACAGAGCAGCCATGTAGCCGAAGAATAGAGATATGGTTCTGGTAAAGGTGACGTCGAAAATGACGATGGTGACGATGAAGAAAATAATAAGTGCAAGCACTACCACGAACGTGTACAGCATCGCACGAAGCGACGAGTTCACGTTGCGCATGCAGCTGCCGGCAGCACCGAAGAGACCCATTGCCAAAACTGTGACAACGGAAGCACCGAACACCACGCCCACCGTGAGGATTTCCCACTCAAGGGCCACCACGTACCACATAAGCACGAAGTGGCGGCATTCACGCAGAATAACCGTGAAACGAGCAATCGGCTTTGTGTTGTGGTAGAGCTTGAGCTCACCCTTCCACCACCCAATCCATCCGCCAACCATAACCGTGTCCTCGTCCTGGTAGTCCTCAGGAGCGTACATCCACTTGGCCCAGGCCATCACATCAGCCTTCGTCTTCTCCCAGTCAAGGCCATCTGTGTTGAAAATGTACGGAGACACCAGCCACACTACAGCAATAACCCAAATAGCAAACGTCTGCACACCGAAGCTCTGCGACGTTTCACAGTAGTCGAAGGCGAACGAGTTCGTCTCGCCGGCAACAGAGGTGTCACAAATATCGAACTTGCCGAACGCCAAGTACACCATGCACAGACCAACAAGCTCCATTGCCTTGCGGTAGTGGCTCGGAGCGTAAGCCTTGTACAGCAGCACAAACGTCTCACGCGTGATCTTGAAGCCGCGCCCCGTAGCCTTGTACTGAGCCTCACCGTGAAGCAAATTGTTGTCGAAGAAGTGCATGGTTGTACCGAGCTGGAAGATGAAGAAAGCTGGACCAGCCGTAAACACCATCTCCAAGAACTGCACGAGACCGCGACGCAGACCCATTTCAGCGAAGTACACACAAATCAGAGGCAGCGAGAGAAACAGACCAGCCTGGATATAGTACTGCGTGTTGTACACCGAGTCCATATCATGGTACACACGGTCGTCAAAGCCGTAGCTCTCCGAGTTGTCCATAATGATCTCCGTTGTGTTCATGTTGTAAACAATCTGCGTTTGCACGCCCGACAGGGCAATGTAGACCTTGCAGTACATGTACACGAACGTCGTCACAATCGTCATCCACGTGGCGTAGTAGAAACCCGTGTGCGAGTAGTACATCGAGTTCAGACGGAAGAAGTCCATGAACTGGCCCATGCGGTGAGCCTCACGCGCCAGCGAAGTTTCACCGGCACCGTTAGCCAGCTTACCTTCGAACATCGAAATCTGTGACAGAGCCACATCACGACCCTTACCACACTGCATGAACTCCACGTGGGTCACCACACCGCCACGAAGAGTACAGTTGAACCCAGCAAACACATCCTCAGACAAGTTAATGCCCTTGGAGGCCTTGGACACACCACCGCGCGTGATGGCCAGCACCTTGTCAAATACGTCGGGGTGACCGTAGTGCATACGCACGTACAGAGGATCGGCAAGCACACGCTGCGAAAGCGTAACGAACACAAGCTCCTGCCACGTCTTGAACTTAGCAAGCGAACTGGCGTTACCCGTGAAAATGTGCTCACGCATACCGATGATCGACACAGGCTTCTTAGACGGGTGCAGGTCAGCTGTGCACAAAAGCTGCGGCATCTTCAGACACTCCTCGAAGTAGTGCTGCTGGTTCATATCAATAGTCTGCACAAACTCACCACGCGTGAACGGGATAGCGTTATTCTGGTTCTCGGGTTTACCCTCACCCAGAATCGGGTCGCCGGGCAGCGAGTAACGGTACACTTCCACAATTTCATCGGCTTCACTCTTGATCAGCACAGTGTCGAACGATTTCTCGCCGCCCTCGTGCTCCACTGTGTCCACGTAAGCAACACGCAGGTTCGGATACTCACGCAGCAGGTAGTCAATATCAGCGGCCTGGATCTTACCCTCCGCGCGATGCTTGCCGTACACCTGGCAAGCGCAAATGTACGAGAATTTCAGGCGGACCATATCCTGCAGCTGGTTCTGCTTCTGCTCGGCGGACTTGCCGGGGCTCGAGCCAATTTCCAGCCAATGCAGAATCTTAATCGCATCTTCGTACATCATCATACCCTGCACCGTACGGGCCAAAGTCTGCCCACGGTACGACGCCCACAAACGAATCTCTTCGGGGTGGTTCTTCTGAGCCTCCTCAGCAGAGCTCACATCAACACGCTCCAAAAAGTTGTCCCATTCCTCCTGATGAATCTTCGTCAGGTACTTCAGAATCGTCAGGTTTTTGCCATCCTCCTCAACCTGTTGGAAGATCGGGTGGTTCACAAGAGGGTCGTTTAAGTCCTTAAGCGAAAACAGCACCGTTTCGGCGTAGAACGGGGTCACAACCGAGAAACTGCGCATTTCCTTGATGGAACGCAGCTGGGGGATGTCCATAACAAGCGACTTCATGAAGAAACCAAGACGACGTTGGGCCTCCGTAGTACGCGGCATAGCCTCTGAACGGTCCAAAGAAAGCAGCAGACAGGCACGGGTGGCGGCACCCATAGCCGTGTCACTGCAGAAAAGGTTGACAAGTCCGCGCGAAGCAAACATGTAGCCGTTAGCGCTCGAGCAGAACTTGGAGTTGCCGAACTTGCGCTGCAGGGCCGGGTCTACGCAGAACGACTGCACACCGTTCAGGAAAGCCTCCATCTTGGAGACAAAGTTGCGGATCACACCCATGGAGTGCACTCTAGCATTCGGGATGTGCTGCGACTCCACGTCCGGGTCTGGGAGATCGAGGATCTCTTCCAGAAGGTCCACTGCGGCGACGCGCAGACTTGCGAGCTCACGCACGTTAAACGACTTCAGGAAGCCACCGCTAGCGGCGATCTCCTCAACCATGCGGAATCCATCGACAACATCAGCGTCGTCGTTGCCGAACAGAGCGCTGATCACGTACATGCTCGCAGTGAAAAACGAACGGATAGCCGACAGGCAGTCGTTCTCAACGAGCGTAACACGGAGCTGGGACTCGCCCTTGCCATCCTTGGCCGTCTTAATCGCCAGGCCCATGGCCTCCGTCAGCTTACCAGCCGACAGGAACACCGGCTCGAACACCTCGCCGGTGCTGCGAATGTCGTACTGAAGAATAGCAGCTTCTTTGTCATCCAGCAGATCGCCCTCGCGGAACGAGTTCACAATCTCATTCCACACCACGACGAAACGAAGCATCATCTGCGACTCGTAAGCCGCCGCGAGAGCGCTAGCACGGGTCGAGTCGGTGCCGGTAGCAGTGGCATCGCTTGAACGAGCAAGAAGAGTCACAACCTTTTGGTCGAACAGCTGCGGGGCGACACGGAAGGCCTTGGTCATTTCCTTAGCACCGCGGATTTCGCCCGTCTTCATGAGAATACCCTGGAATCCACCTAGCAGAGCCTGGAAGATCGTGAAGTAAATCTGCGTGGCGTAGTTGAAGATGAACACCACAGGCAGCCACAGGGCAATGATGATACCAATGTTGTGGAACGACACCAGCGAGTTCTGGTAGTCCAGTGTCATGGCGTAAATGCTCAGCGTCGGCAGCATCAGCGGGCGCACCAGGATGAAGTACGACGCGATGGCCTCGACGATCCACAGGAGGATCCAGAACGTGATGTACTTGATCTGGAACGAGAACGGGGGCGTCATGTCTTGGCCCACGTAGCAGCTTTCGCCCTCCCGGACAAACTTGGCTGCGAACGTTCCGCTAATGACCTGGGGCGCGAACGCCTGCGTGAGCAGCACCAGCAGACCGGGCAGGATGTAAGCGCCGCACAGCGGATACAAGTTGTCCAGCAGCGTCGTGTCCTTCTCCTCGTTCAGCGGCACGTAGATCGTGACGCCGAAGAGGACGGAAAAGCCGCCGTTCCAGATGATGCGCGTGGCCAGAGCCGTCCCGTACGTGAACGAGCGCGAGCTGGAGGCCGAGCTCTCCTTGGAGACCAGCAAGTGCCATCCATGACACACCTCCATCACGCACTTGAGGAAGGCCATCAGCGCCAAGCTGAACGGGATGGCGACCACCGCCAGCTTCAAGTCCCTCGTCGTGTACGGGTCCACGACGTCGCCGATGCGTCCGAACTGGACCCAGCCGCTCTTGCCGCCGTCGGGCGAGATCGTGACGGCAAAGGCCAGCACCGTCAGCAGCACCAGGAACATCATGTTGAACTGGAAGATGCGGTAGTAGTTGAGCACCATGGTCAGGAGGCTTCGGTGCTCGTAGAACGTCTTGCCGTGGTTCTGGGTCAGCTCCTGGCCCACCTGCGTGACGGAGATGCTGAGACAGTGCGGCTTCCAGAAGTACTCGTTGATGTCGTCGTAGTTGCGGATCTTGACGTGCTCCAAGGGTTTGCCCAGCGCGTTCCGGCGCTTCATGTTGCTGGCCTCCCTCCAAATGGGGCGGACCACCTGCTCCAAGTACCAGCCTTCCGCCTGCCGCTCGTGTCCCTGCGGGTCCGCGTTCACCATCGTGAGCATCTGGTGGAACAGGTAGCAGACCGTCTCGGGCATGTGGCGGACGTTGGCCGCCTCCCCCCAGATGAGGAAGTAGAGCATCACGTCCATGTGCAAATTGCCAGAAGCTGTGGCGTGCGGAATGCCATTTCCAGTGTACGTGGCCGGGCTCGTGTGGATAAATTTGCACCACGAGCGGTAATTGGTCAAGAGCTTGTCGGTCAGCTGCACGAGGTGGTGGTCGGCCGCGTCGCTCGGCAGGCAGCGCGCCTTGCCATTGGCCAGCAGCAGCAGCACGTGCTCGCGCTGGTTGCTCACCGACCCCTCCTGGAACCCGAACTTGGCCTTGAGGAACTCGCAGCAGTAGTCGATGGCCGCCTCGTCGTCCTGCGCCGCGCCCTTGGCGCTCCCGGGCGTCACGTCCATCGTGTTGAGCCGCTGGCTGAAGCGCGCCGAGCGCTCCGACTTGTTGCGGCGCCGGTCCGCGTCCAGCTCGAAGTAGTTGGAGCTGGCGCGCCGGCGCCGGTCCATCTCGCCGTGTCCCGAAGGTCCGCGCTGCGCCATGTCTGGACTAGAGGCTGCTTGCTGTTGGTTCTTTCGGACCGCCCTGGCAAAAAAGAGCTGGCAAAATACCCGCGCGCGGGTCGGAAGGTGTGCTAAAGCGACAGGGGGTTGGACTCTTACGGCGCTGTCAAAGGTGCCTTCCGCTCTCCGCTGGGGGTTTCCCGTTGTGACGGCGGCCTGCTCCGCGATCGCGTGCGAAAGAGGGAATCGGATAGGGCAGGGGCTCGCGAGTGACTGGGCCCCGGTATGCCCGCGCCAAATATTCAGCGCGCGCGGCCAGAGACAGGCGTGGGTGGTTTTGGGCCAATCAAGCGCGAGAGACAAGCATCGGTTATCCATCCCTACGCCAAGCAACCTGCACGCTGAAAAGATCAAAGTGGCGTGGTCGCAGTGTGGCTGGCAGTGCCGCTGGCGGCATGCAGCAGGACGCCAGACTAGCGAGCCAAGCTGCGTTAAGGCTCGAAGTCTCCGACACGATACGCTGGACTTGTATCGATCGACGCTGGCGTTTCGTCGATCGGCCATTGGGGATCGTTTTTTCATTGGTCGAAAGTCGAGTCCTGCCGGATTTTGTGAGAAATTTGAGCATTTGATTGATGGCTTCTAGTTTGCTCGATGCTGTCCTCACAGGCTCCGCAGATGGCTTCCTCTCGGCACATGTCGTCTCTCGAGTGGAGAGTCTCCGCTGCATGTATAATAGAGACTCTATGGCCGTCGTCGGTCAGTGCATCTACCGGCGACACGCTCGTACTGTTCGACGGCAGATGGCGTTGCCAAGGCTACATCCTGGCCGCGGATCTCTCGGGAGTCTGCGATATCCCGCAATCTGCAGCGATCCATCGACCGCTGCCACCAACTGTCAGCGGTTTGTCCACCACCACCGCAGTGACGAATCCAGCCCGCGCGGGTTAGAAAATCTATTGGCATGTTGCCAGCCTGGCATGGGAGCCTCAGCTGCCGGTTTATCCGATGAGATTGGCTGGCACCTCTTGACTGTCAGGTTGACTGTGAATTGCAGAGTGTGCCTCGGTACAGCAAGCACTTTGCTGTGCATCGCCAGAAACGAACGCGATGGCGCCACGCCGTTTGGCGCGGGACGGGCGACGCACGAGCGCGAAACGGAAGCTGTCTCGCCACTCCACTGTCTCGCTCGCGGCTGTCGCCTTCGACACCGCCGGAGCGCTGCCCTGTCACGAGGTGCTAATGCGCTGGTGACTTTCGGTGCATTTGGGGCCGACTGGAAAGTCATTTTAGTCGTGGTGGCAGCATGCGTTGAGCCGGGCTACTGCAACGAGGGAGCTGTGCCTTCTGCAAGTTGCGAACCGCAACGCGTGGGACCAACTTTCGGGTTATGTTCTACGAACCAGGAGAGCCGGGAGACCATTTCATGAAAAGGAAATATTGCTGGTTGGCCGATCATTGTTTGCCAGGAGTTGGTTTTTGTAGATGAAAGCGCTGTTTGGCTTCTCTGACGGCGCAGCCAGAGACGAACCTCAGTCGTTTCGTGGTTGCGAATGCTCTCTTGCAGATGACGAGCAGGGATGGTGTTAACGTCGTCTCTCGGCGTGACAGTGCGGCTACTTGTCTGTGGAGATGAACTCACTGGGCTTTTGTTAGCAGCCTGCCTTCTAACGTCTCGTTGCCGAGAGCGACGGTAGCTCAATTGCTCGCGCCCTGCCCATGATATGGGCCATATTATTAACCAGCTCCACGTAGCCGTGGTAAGAAACTACATTGACTGGGCCTTCATTATCAGGCTGGGAGTCTCACGGATCGAATAGTAAGAGTGCAGTGCATCAAACACTGAGGCAAGCTCTGTAACGAAGGTGGCGACTTGCTTCTTATGGCCCTCGCTTACCGGTACCTTCGTTTGAGCACACCAGTGCTCTTTGGGCGAAGGCTTGGGGCGAAGGTATTCCGAGTCGTCAGCCACGGATCTTGTGATCCCTCAGCGGGTTTTGCCTGAGTGTCATGAAAGGAAGAAGACTGGCAGTGTCCTCTGCATCATGTGAGCAAAATGGCTACATCGACTTCAACTTCAGAATGCAAACATATGGCTTAACGTAGCATATCGGATCTGTGCAGTGTTGCAGTCGTTGCTGCTGGGACTCTTCCGGTCGCCCCACATGCACTGAGAGGAATCCACTAGTGAGCCGCCGACCAACCTCAAACACTAGCGCTGCACGATCCCCTCTCCACTCGCTATAATAAGCGACGAGGAGCGTAGGACACCGCCGAGCCTCTCCGTGGACAAGGCCCCCGCTTCCCAGACCACACAACACCCACACTCGCGTGGTAAGAGTGCTATGCCTACAGACATCTTCCCTTGCCAAGGAGATCACCAGTGTTCGAAACTGATGTTGACGTTGCGTTCCTCCGCTATCCGAGCGACCGATTTGATCAACGCCCAATGCTGGCAAAGTAGTCTTTAGATCGACTTCCACCTTGCCTGCTTTCCCCCACAATTGTTTCCTCACTCTTCAATTTGCGCGACGTCAAGCACCAGTCTACACAGCACCCGGTCAATAGCAACGCCAGTCAGGTGCCATGGTCAAGCTCACGGTCACGATCGCCGCTGCAGTGGCTGCGGCGGCAGTTCTCGTCGAAGGCTCCTCCGCTCCAGGGTCTCCGTTGAGTCCGCACTCGCAGTTCTTGCGTGACGGGAGATCGGCGAGTAGTGACCTGGGTCTCGGTTCTCAACACAGCGACGCCGACTTGCCCCCGCCTCATGACTTTAGCCGAGACTTGGCACCACCTGCAGGTAGTAAAAGTGGTGACAAGCTCCGTAGCGGGCACCGCCACCACTCGCCTCCAGACGCAGGATTCGTCGATCTACCTTTCGATGGAAGCGGCAACGGAAGGCGGCCCTGGCCTGGCAGGGGAAGCTTGGATGGTCGTATTAAGCCTACATTCGCAGGACATGACCAAGGCGACGCAGACCGCGAACATTCGGACCATGACGCTCCTGATGGCCGCGACTTCCCCCCTCCTCCAGGACCCAACGACGCTAAACCGATGCTACCCACCCAAGAGGGAGGTCGTGGCAAGCGTGACGATCCGCTTTCAGAGTTCGGGAAGCGTGATGGGAAACAGCCTCGTGTGGTTGGCTCGGGGGGTGACAAACAACTTCCGTCCCCAATGCGTGATGAAGGTCAACTGAGGACTGATCAGCCACCTGCAGACAGCAAGATCGTTGGATCAGCTCCGAGTCCCCTGGGCAGTAACGAGCACGGCTCCTGGCACGGCAGCGGAAGCTTTGATGGGCACGTTCCTTCTCCGTCGAATGCCGGAGAGAATCCCCCAGCCCCCAAAGGTGGGCGTGACCCGAAGAATGATGTCAAGCCGGATGGACGCAACCCTCCGCCATCGTCAGGAATCGGTGCTGCGAGTGGCGAGCCTGCGCCTCCAGCGGAGATGCCACAATAAAACGCAA
Organism: Phytophthora pseudosyringae; assembly: GCA_019155715.1. NCBI lineage: Eukaryota > Oomycota > Peronosporomycetes > Peronosporales > Peronosporaceae > Phytophthora > Phytophthora pseudosyringae. Next base: position 107,989 of record JAGDFM010000074.1, read on the forward strand.
CAGTTGTGAAAGCATAAACGACCACAGGTTCCCCTCAACCTGCAGCATCCTGACACTCTCTTTATAACAACCCAGCACAAACACGACCCATTTCATATAGTTTTTCATGACTTGAGACACAATAAGCTTAACCAAGGCAGAAATCTGTGAAGTTTCTACAAAGAGGTGGAACGAGAGCTCGCATGGGTAGTAGATAGCTACATTGTTGCTCCTTTCCACGACGGCAGTGGAACACCTCAAAGCTGACGGAGCGTTTTAGGAAATGTGCTCAATACAAGCAACAGCGCTGAGCACCGGGGGGGGGGGTATTGAGTAACTTGTCGAGATCGAGCACATTCGTTTCGCCATTATTGCAAGCGTCGACGAACAGGGATGCATAGCACATAATCAGCGTCGACTGGCGTGACGATGGTACTTGAACTTCAGTTTCTGCTTGGTTTCTCCCCTCGCTCACTGATTCATTGGCAAAGTCTCCGCGTGAAGCTCACGTCGACTGGCAACAATGCACGTGCTCCGCCTGCTAGTGGCGTCCCTGCTGCCTTGGCTGGCGTCTGCATCGCCAGTGAACACCGTTCCGTCAATGGGGAAGGACGTCTGCCTCGATGACTCATCGATCCCGGCTGTGGCGACAAACCTCAATGCCGACACGCCAATGACCGGCTCCACCTCATCGAGCGAGAAGAAGAACCTCCCCGTCTTCTTCTTCCATGGACTCACGGGCAACAGCACGGAAGGCTTCAACTTTCAGGCGAATCTCACGGCTGAGGGACGCGTCTTCGTACCGCTGGCCTTCTGTGAGAGGGAGTGCTCGCTGACGGCTCTGAACATCCAGGTGCCGATGGCCATCGCAGCGGTGCAGGAAGTGGTGACCCATGACGAGCGCTTCGCGAATGGATACATCTTCCTTGGCCACTCGCAAGGAGCGATGATGGCTCGCGCGGTGATCGAGCAGATGGACGACCACAAGGTGCACACGTTCGTGAGCCTGGCAGGCGGGGTGAACGGCATTTTCTACGGCCCCCAGGAGGCCGATCGCAACTCGATCCACGACTTGGGAGCTGGATTCGGCGCTGCAGTGCTCCCGCAGAACCTGTTCGACTTCACGGGTTACGCGCCTGAGGGATACCGCGGCAAGATGCAGGCCGACCTCGCTCGTCGATCCATGGACGCGAAGATTCAAGCTGCGTACTCGATCACGAATTTGCTGCGGACGCCTGTGCGCGACGTGTGGCTGGCTACGAACCAGTTCCTCCCGATGATCAACAACGTGAACACGTGCGCGTGGTTTGACTTCCACTGCCACGTGGACAAGATCCGCCGCAAACACAATTTTCTGAGGCTGAAGCAGGCGCACTACTTCGCTTCTCCCGAGGATGGCGTGGCGTCGCCATGGCAAGCAAATCACCTGGGGCACTACAGGGACGTGGGTTCACTGGAAGAGATCGAGTCGAAGTTTGAGAGTTTGTCGATCGTGGAGATGCACGATACGGTTGAGTACAAGGAAGACACCTACGGCCTTCGCACGCTGGACGAACGTGGAGCACTGTTTCGTTACACGGCCCGGGGGGTCCTCATTGTTGCTGGCTGTACGACTTTCCAAAGTTCCACATGGAGGGATTGTGCGAGTTCCATCCTCTCTACGACAGGTACGTGTACGACGTGCTTTGGTAGGGCGTATATTGCTCGCAGTTCACTCAATACGAGCAGTATATATATATTCAAGAATAGGGCACTGAAAGTGGTGCTGAGACTTCTTCTCCCCGCTGCCATTGCCACTTCATCGATCTACTCCACGTTTCCTCTCGGCAATGATGTGTGTCTCGATGATCGTCGTTGTCCGCTGACCAGGAAAGTTCCTCAGGCTCGAAAGGACCCACGGTCAAGAAGAAAACCTCCTGGTCTCTGTTACTCCTGTTGCGTCAGGAATGGGTAGTCCGTGTAGCCGGACTCGAGCGGCACACCCGGTTGCGGGTAGAAAGTCTTCATATTCGGCGCGTTGAGCTCCGCACCGTCACGCAGCCGTTCCACGAGGTCCGGGCTCGCGATGAAGGCGGCTCCGAAGGCCACGAGGTCCGCGGCACCTTCTTCAACCGTCTTGAGCGCGTCTTCACGGTCGTAGCCAGCAGCAGTGAGTAGGACACCCTTGTACGCGTCGCGGAAGTGGCGAGTGACACCAACTTCCGGCGCTTGGACGTTGGCCGCGTGCATGCCGCGACGTTCGATCACGTGCAGATAGGCGAGGTCGTAGTCGTTGAGCTTGTTCACCACGTAACCGTACGTCTCGGTCGGCGTCGAGTCCTTGCAGCCGAAGGTATCGCCGTACGGCGACAAGCGGATCCCCACCTGGCTCGAGGGAAGACTGGACAAGATAGTCTCCACCACCTCGAAGATGATGCGGGCGCGGTTCTCGATGCTAGTAGTAATAGTTCAGCACCAAAGACAGAGGTTTTTTTTCTTAGCTTTATTCTACAAGGAGAATAGGTTTAACCGTTTCTAATGCGCTGATAGGGTTTCTTAGACGCGACCTCTCGACCAGCTGAGANTTCAGCACCAAAGACAGAGGTTTTTTTTCTTAGCTTTATTCTACAAGGAGAATAGGTTTAACCGTTTCTAATGCGCTGATAGGGTTTCTTAGACGCGACCTCTCGACCAGCTGAGAGCTCGAGCAGGTACCCAACGCTTCAGAAGTAGTTTCGAAACCTCTCGATAGAGGAGACTGCGTTCAAGTCGTGGAGAGGGCACTCGATCGAACTAATGGATTTGCTTCAAAATAAATAAATAATAATCACGAGATTACTTTAGAAGTTCATCTACATCAGCCTTAAGCTTAGGCATTTTAGTCTTAATGAACTCGTTCTTCTGCAACCATCCGAGATAATCAGGATCAATAGTTTGGATCTGTTTAATCGTCTTATTGCGATACTTTCCAAAGGACATGATGTATGATCCATCGTCATTACTGAACTTTTGGGTTATGAAGTTGCCAATATAACTGTTGTCTTCAATGAGACNTCAATAGTTTGGATCTGTTTAATCGTCTTATTGCGATACTTTCCAAAGGACATGATGTATGATCCATCGTCATTACTGAACTTTTGGGTTATGAAGTTGCCAATATAACTGTTGTCTTCAATGAGACTCTTTTGATTCGATAACCAGCGGCAGTACCCAGGGTCAGAGACATATACCTCTTCAATAGTCTTCGATTTATGCTTCCCAAACGTTAATGTACTCATGTTGTTCGATCTATCTATATACACAGCCAGATTATTATTTTGAAAATAAATTAATTTTGCTTATGGTATTTGAACTGCAGTTCGAGGAATCGACCGATCTTTGAGTCTCCTTTAAACATCTTTTGCTCGTACAACCATCTACAGTAGCTGCGGTCTACCTTAAATACGCTGTAGATATTTTCGAAGCGATGCTTGCCAAATGGAATGATCGGACTCATATCGATCTATATCAGACTCATCAAAGTTTGTCCGATTTCAAATTAATTAGCTTAAGCTGTGGTGTAATCGAGGACCTCTCCCGTCAATCTATCGTAGCTTAGTTCCTGCTCGCTGATTACAAGCACGATCAGGTTGACGCCCTGGCAACCAGCGTTGACACCCTGGATTTGAATCGACTGAGGCACGTCGCGCTCCGTCAAGCGAGAGACGTCAGCAACTAGTACGCGGTTGGTCAGAGACCACGTCTGGTAATTAAAGAGGCCGTTCACAAGCTCGGGAGTCAAATCGCCGTTGATAGCGCCAATCTTTGCGATCTCGTTCGCGAAGTGGTGGAAATCATAGTCATGCGAGATGTCAAACACTTGCTGCGAACCGATACGTACGTTGAAGTTGCGAATACTCGATCCAGGCTGTACAGTCCACGGAGCACTGTCGAACGGACTCTGGTACTCCTGCACGCTTGTTGCCGTTGCAAAACTACCAGTCTGCTCAGCAAACGGAAGTACTACAATGTACTTAGCGTTCTTAACACTGGCTGATAGCTGAAGGTCAAACGAACTGTTAAACTGAGACGACTGCTTACCGATGCCAGCCCGTTGATTGAATTGCTGCGCATACACGTCGTTGTAACGAACCTTCTTCACTGGCTTGGAAATGATTGCCTGCGGGTTCTCTAGATGCACGAACGGTACATATAGACGAGAGGTCGTGAACGGCATGTAGGTGCCATCGAGCGTAGGCTCCAGGCTGTTAACAACAGCGCCCCAAGCGATACTGAATCCAGCAGAAGCAGCGAGAACACCAGCCATAGGGTTTCCGGTAGTAGAGGCCGAAACCATGACCGGGCAGGTGTTTCCGCTCGCTAGCGTAGTGCTGGTTAGCGACATGCCCTTGGTAGCATCGACAGCAATAATAGACGATCCCTGATTAACACGAAGGCGCATACGAATTTGTGGGTTTGCAAGCANACCGGGCAGGTGTTTCCGCTCGCTAGCGTAGTGCTGGTTAGCGACATGCCCTTGGTAGCATCGACAGCAATAATAGACGATCCCTGATTAACACGAAGGCGCATACGAATTTGTGGGTTTGCAAGCAGATCTAGTTCTTTAAAGATCGGGTGGAGATCCGTGAGCTTAACCTTCAGCATAAAATTCCACGTACCCATGATTGCGTTAGCAGTAGTAGCTCCAGCAACGAAAGCACCGCGGGCGGTTTGATTAGCAATGTTGGTCGAGGCGGCGGCTCCTCCGAGCGATGGCCAAGTGGACGAGAAATCAGTACCCGCGTTCGGGGGGTTCGCCAGCAGACGTCNGACATGCCCTTGGTAGCATCGACAGCAATAATAGACGATCCCTGATTAACACGAAGGCGCATACGAATTTGTGGGTTTGCAAGCAAATCTAGTTCTTTAAAGATCGGGTGGAGATCCGTGAGCTTAACCTTCAGCATAAAATTCCACGTACCCATGATTGCGTTAGCAGTAGCCGCTCCAGCAACGAAAGCACCGCGGGCGGTTTGATTAGCAATGTTGGTCGAGGCGGCGGCTCCTCCAAGCGATGGCCAAATGGACGAGAAATCAGTACCCGCGTTCGGGGGGTTCGCCAGCAGACGTCGGACGTAGCCATCATTAGCAATGCTGGCGCCCGCAGAAGGAGCAGTAGTCGCAAACGAAGCCGAGAATGCCGCATTATT
>JAGDFM010000074.1:113422-124168 GCA_019155715.1 Phytophthora pseudosyringae
TGCCGCATTATTGGAGTATCCATCGCCGTTCAATGAGTTGGTTCCAGCGCTATAAGAAGCGGACTGAGCCGCATCGGGGTACAAGAACGATTCCGAGCCATGCTTTTTAACGTATTGAGGACTGTAGCCGGTCTGAGCTCGAATGTTATTTCAAAACATCTTGTAATCGGCCATCGACACGATCGTCTTGCCATTAAGCTCCAAAGACATGCTGTCGATGACATTCCAGTTTCCGCATTTGAGAGTTGCGCAGAAACGATTGGCAGCAGCTGTCTGAGCAGTAGTACCGTTCTTCATCGAAACCTTGGACGGGAGCATTAGATAGGCATCGCGTAAACAAGCGAATCCTTCAGATCCGTTGAGCTGAGACGTAGCATTGATAGTAATGACACCATTTTGGTACGATCCCTGGTTGAGATCGATTACGAACGGCAAGAGGGTGGAAGAATATCGATGGCTGCTGTCAAGAAGGGTGCGAAACGTGCTCTAGCGTACACGAAACAGAAAGGTATCCTTACGGATGCGGCCGACGCCGGCAAATCGTACCTTTTAAGCAAGGCTACTGAGCCAGAGCATGGGGATCTAATCAAATCTATTCGAGGAGAGGTTCGGCGCCGATACGGTGTTGGGGTTGCAGCCGCCCCACCCCAAAAGGCGAAACGATTCGTCAAATTCGCTAAGGGATCGCAGGAGGCAAAGGATCACATGGCTAAGCTGCGTGCTATGAGAACCAAGGGCAAGGCTGGCGGCTCTTTTAGATTGTGAGCTTCTTAAAAAAAAAAAACAGCAAGAGCATTTATTTTTTTGATCGCAGTAACAGCATGATTGATACCGATGTATCGCGAAACTTCACTTTTTGATCGTTCTGGTTGTAGATACTGATGGTGATCGTCGAGCGAGAGAGGATGCAGTTCATCCAGGCATACTGGGAAGGCTTGTAGGAGATCAGTTGACCAATAGCAGCATCTCCGCGATCAAAAGCGCTGAGGATGTCTCCAGATACAACGTAATCATTTTTGATGAGATCGCAACGGACGATGTACGAACTAGTCGGATGGATTTGAGGAATAGAGTTCGAGAGCTGAGCACTCGCTACTGTGGCAGGTGCTGCTGGATAGGTTCCTACTGCAAGCCCGACCACAGAGCCAAAGCAGCGTTATCAATGATCACACGGGGCACTCGTGTCGCTGTAGGCAAGCCACTGCCTCCGCTTGAATACAGTCCAGTCGAAGGTCTTGTCCACGTACCGACTGTGGATGGAACAGTCGTTGGCGTCGGACTAAAATTGAATTGTGCTGCATAATATACGGAATTTTCTGAGAGCTGGATATAAAACACGTTTTCACCCGATGTATTAATCAGATACGCCCCCGCTGCCACGAGAGCCGCTTGGATGCTCCGATTAATATCTTTGTAGCTGTAGTATCCATCAGCGAGATTAATACTTATCGTAGACGTCGTTGCGGCCGTCGGTATTTCCAGTCGGAGGCTTGTGTTCATGAATTGGATGCTATCAATATTATACTCGCTATTATAGAGCGTGATGCTTTGAATCGCACACGCGACGTCGCGAAAGTCTGCTGCCGATCCAGGAAATGAGTACCGCCAAGTTGAGTTGTATCCATCCTGCACAAGGTTGGTGCTATCTATCTTCAAAAAGCTCGCCATCTTAGTTGTATATGAGTTCAGACAAAATCTCGGCTGATATTTATTCATAACGATCGGTCTTGATGACTTGGTCAAAATTATATCGGATCTCACCTTTGATGGAGTCGATGAAAAGCATCTGCCCCTTTTTTCAGTGGCCCGGTTATAGTAATTGATGATCGATCGTTCATCGACGCCCTTGATATTGAAATCGCGTACAACCATTTGCAAATCTCGCTTCGAATTTGCTTTAAGAATAGAAATATATTCACTATTCAACCGGATCATCTTATCGGTTGCAAAGTAGCTGTGGCTGAGGAAAATGGTACTTAATTTGAAATGCCTTCCCCTAGTCATAAAATGACGGGAGATGTTCTTCTGGAGTAGCTTATCATTGCTGTAGTCGTCTATGATAACAAGCTCGGGTTTATTAGAGCTCAAGGGAGTACGCCGGACTTGATCAACGGTCGGAGGCATATTTGGGTCCGTGAAGGTTATAAACCCCTCCAGCTTGTCTCTAAGGTACTCGTAGAGCTCCTGCTGGGGATTTCTCGCGATGATCGTTAGATGCGCGAAAACATGCGGAGCGCTCTTGAGAATGAACATTACGAGGTTGTTCTCCCACTGAAGCTGGGCCCAAGCACGACCATTCTAAACAGAGCTTTGATGTCAAGAGCTTTGATATCGCCCATGTTAGAAGCTTTGAACTTTTTCGGCAGGCTAGACCCAAAATCTGGTATCAAACTCATGGATAAAATAGTCTGATCTATATACATCGAGATAAAGATGAGTGGGTTTAGTTATCCTCAGCCAATATTCGTCTCTCCTATATACAACCCTGCATTCTACCTCTCGTTGGATGCCAGCGGCTACCTGACGTATGATTACGCGCAAACGCTCTATCTCGGCAAAAATGACTATCGTTTAAGTTATATATCAGGCATTACTCCTGGCATAGCCACACAAGGTGTAGCTCTTGTAATAGGCAGAGATGGCGGATTAGCCGGACTCGGAGCTCTCAGCTGCAGTAGCTTGACTGTGGACGGTCAGAGAGTTGTATCAGCGCCAACATATGTTCTCTCTATCACGCCTGGAACTGCTGCTAACTCAAAAGCTCTCGTACTTGACTCGGCTGGTAATATCGGAACCATAACATCTTTGACGGCTACTTCGATTTCAGGAACGCTACAGACTACAGCTCAGCCTAATATCACGTCCCTGGGGACGCCCAGCGCGTTAATCATCGGAGGCAATTTAGTTTTTACTGGATCGTCAAGATCGTTATCTGGCTTAGCATCGATATCGGCAACGACGCTTACAGGTACTCTACAGACTGCAGCACAAGCTAATATTACAAGCGTTGGTATGCTAGCTAATCTGACGCTCGATACTGGGGGAACTGGCCTCAGCATTCCAAGCTTGAAATTTTGGAGTAGTACATCGAGTAGCTATTTGACTTTTAATCAGGGATACTACCTCAGTATAACGGAAGGAAGCGTAGATGCTTCTAAAGCATTGGTATGTAATAGTACCAAGGATCTAAATGGTCTCCGTAATTTAAGTATTTCAGGTACTTTAACTGCAGCTTCATCAGTATCTACTCCTACGATAACTTGCGATACTATTACTAAATCTGGTACTCAAACCTTATCAGCGACTACTTTGAATATAACCTCTACTTACGTTAGCTCTGAGAGGTAATACGATTACAGCTTCGGCGGGGCAACTTAACTTTTGTGCGATAACTACCCCCGGCACCGCTGAGGTATCTAAAGCGCTTGTCGTGGACGGAAGTGGAAACATTAGCAATATTAATGGATTGTCGGCTTTAGCGATAAGTGCATCATCGCTATCAGGTACGATATCAACCGCAGCTCAACCGAATATTACATCGGTCGGAACGCTCTCATCATTGACAACGAGCGGTAATATCACCTGCGGAGGTGTTCTTAATGGTTTTATCGGGTATGGAAATCAATATAATATCTCTACGGTTGGGAAGCTCACCGAATTGGGTATTGGTTCAGCATGTCCCAGCGCGGAATATTTCCGTATAACAGGCAATGGTACTGACTATTTAGATGGCTCTTACACCCGCATGGCACATTTTGTCGGCTCTAACTCAACGCCGGTTGAGTTTCAGATTGAGGTAAATAATGGCACTCTCAGTACTTCTACGAACGCCGCATGGATTGGAACAAAAACGAACAATGATCTCCGTTTTGGGGCCAACGATACGACCGTACTGATTATAACAGCAGGTGGCCGCCTGGGGCTGGGGACAACGACTCCAGCAAGTCCCCTTCAAATTACAACAACATCATCGATTTCTTTCCGATCAGGCAGCACGATGGTATACCGTTTGCAAACGAGCAATGGTAATACTGAGATGAGTCTAGGACCTATCTCGTACAACGTCAGCATTCAGAGCACCGGATATATTTCTTGTACAGCCCTTGCGACGACGAGCGATGAGCGTCTCAAATGTAATATCCAGAGCGCTCCGCTCAATCGGATAAAAATACTATACGACCAGCTTGATGTGAAGGTATACGATTGGATTGAGGGAGAGGCAAAATCTGGGTAAGATGTTGGTTTATTGGCACAATCGGTTGTGAGAGCTGGATTAATGGATTTGATACTAACGACTCCTAGGGAGGGACTCGATGCTGGAAACGATCCTATTTTCAGTCCAAAAGATATTTAACTCTCGATTGATAACTCACGCACCGCAGCGTACAACGTCAAAATGATCCAATATTTGCTAGCTGAGATTGAGGAGCTCCAAAGAAGATTATAACTGCTCTTAAATCGCGAACGTCTTCACTGAAGGCTTCTTTTTTTGCGGTTTGTATGCCCATACTCGCCCACCTGTAGTCTGAGTAGATGCATCAGTCGTTTTCATAGGTTTAGCAAGATCTATTACCCACACGGCTGCTTGAGTCTGCTGAGGTCGTTCGTGGATGACCAAATCCTTCATTATAGATTTGAGCTCCGTGATGTTGACATCAGAACTATCGCCGTACCTACCGCCTGAGCTGGAAATTATTCTTGGGTTGAAAAAGAACATTCTATACGAGTCGAGTGATAATTTTTCTGAATTCGGAATCTGAAATCAATCGGTTGCTGTACATGTCAATGGATAAAGACTTCAACTGTTTGATAATCGAAGGATTATCGTTGCCTAATTCAAGCTCGCCTTTCAGCTTATCGTATTCCGCTCGCAGGCTATCTATTGGATCATCAAGCCGATCATGAAATTGATATTGAAGATGAGTAATTGCTAATATCTCCTTGAAAATCTTTCGGTCGTCGATGCTCAAATTGTCGTATCCAGCTTGGTCGATGCTCTCCTTGTACACGAGAGCCTTAATCATTGCTTGAAGACTATCGCTAATAGGACATTTCGGCCCGCATTTGCGTCTGTTAGGCTGGAAAATTACCAAGGTCTTTGCATCGAGATCTGGTAGCCGGATGTACTTGCTGCCGATCTGGCGATAGGTATACGCGGATGGGGTGGCAAGGCCTTGTATTTCGTTAAGATTGTACGTACGTCCTCGTCTTACGACGCCGGGAAGAGGCTTGATGCCTGCTCCTCTTAAGCCGCGCCCTGTCAATTTAGGTTTTTTCTTAGCTGCAAACTCATCACCAGCTTGCTTTCGAGCAGTATCAGTGTATTTTTTGGATTGGATCGAGTAAACAGCTTTAGTGGCTTTAACGGCAGCTCTCGCAGCCTTCAGTGCGGAATTGTTTCTTTGAGCAAGGCCCGCCGATTTTAACGATTCAAGTTGCTTTTGGGCTTCTGCGTATTTTTGAAACGCAGCCTCCGAGGCATCGTGAAGATTTTGAAGATTCGGAAAGTTATCGTCATATTCATATGGCTCTGGACTCTGCTGCTTGATATCGGAAGAGTTTGCAAATATAATCTTCCTAATGATCTTCAGATTGGAATTGATATTGTCGATCATCTTCATCTCATCGTTGCTTACTGGGGCTTCAATATCGCTCGCACTGCTATGCGCGTCTTCTAAACCACTTAGAAACGATTGGAACGTATCCATCCATCGTATACTTTTCATCAGGCTGCTGTAGGGCTTCCATGAAACAGGTTTGTTGGCTAGATTTCTGATATTGAGAATGCGATCTGTCATCGGCTGACCGAAATAATAGCTCGCGTGAGTTCGAACACCATTTTTGGTGTCAACAATCGGCTTTAGCCTAAATGGTATCGAAATATTACTATCGAGAAGACTTTTGTAATACTGAGTTAGCAGCGTCTTCGCCTCGTTGTCGACGATAGAAAGGTTTCGATCAAAATGTTCATCTAACCCAGATTTGGTACCAAGCCTAGCATCACGATCATCACCAGCAGCATCGTATGGTCTAGCATCAATCTCATTATCAATACGGCCGACGTGGACCAATTTTAAACCTTTATCATCAACCATTTGCAAAAATATGCTTAAAGTTAGTTGCCAGTCGATAGTTTTGATCGCAGCGTTGTGAGGTAGATTTGACTTCAGTCCATATATTTGGATTGCACTACCATCAATCCAAATATACCCATCTGGATATGCCTTTAATGATTTTAGCATGGGAACAATGCGTTTCGATAATCCAGCTGCCTTTATCATCTCTTGATTATTTGATATAGTCCAAAACAGCTTAACCTTAGCATCGGTATCGTCTGAGGTTGTAGATTATGATTTATGTCTAGTTTCGAGTGGTATACGGCGATCCTTGAGGATGACATCGGGTTCCTTTAGATCAAATATTGGCCTTTTTTTATTTAACAATCTTTCTAGTTTTGGAATTAAAGTGTCTTCATCGTGCATAGCCCACGCCTCGTCGATAGAATTCGATTTTCCATTGTATAAAAGGTCTTTGATCTTTTCTTCGGTTTCAACCCAATCAATCGATTGGTAATTTCGTGTTTTATTACCGCTTTTGCTGACAATAAGAGAAGCTTTCGCTCCTAGATAATATCTATTATCGTCTCTACCCGTTTTCCGCCGAATAGGACGAACCCTGACAGCTGCCCAATAGGGTGTTTTAATGAAGAATTCTTTGATGCGGTCTCTAGCATTAACTTGATCCTCCGTATCCAAATTTGTTGGCTTTTGAAGGTTGGAAGGTTCTGTTTCAGTGGGTTTAGCCATAACTGGCGATGAGGGCTCTGTAGTCATTGGGCGAGCTTCTGTTTCAGATTCAGCCTGAATATTTGAATCAGCCATGACGGGCGAGACCTCAGGGATTTTTACGGAAATTTCATCGCTAAGTTTTTTTTTTTCGTCAGGCATGTCGGTTTGAGTCGATTCGGTCGATTTTTTAGCAATCGTAGTAATCGTTTTATCAACATCGGATGCCCATGGAGCGCCCTCGTACATCCCACGCTTTGCTTGCGCTTGGCGAACCCGTCTTTGAGTTTTTTCAAGCAGCTCATGCCGCTTTTGCTCACTTTGAGCGAGCGATGTAAAATTAGGAAACATTTTTCGCGGTATATTAACGATGATTATAAAATAATGTACTCATAATTACCAATAAGTTGGCATGGTCGAGTCATGCCGATACGGCATATACATATGACAAATCTTGTTCCTATCGCTCAGCAGGCTGAGGTATCGATCCTTTATGCTTATGAATGGTACCCCAAAAATCGTTTCCAGCTGAATTTTATATTTTGGGTTGGCTACTGTTGATCTAAAGCTAGACACCCTGTCTAGATCGAGCAGCTCACGTTTGATACGGCTGACCTCGGTGATGATCCACATCTTTCGACGGAGCTTGGCGAGCTCTTTATCTTTGTCTAAACAATTCTTGCACATCGATCGTTATATATATCTTATAGTATAAATAAGATTTTTGTTATGGATATTGAATATGTGGACGGCGATCCTCTGGATGCGGTGGGAGTATACAACAACAGCTCTCTCGAAGAGGAGGCCGATCAGCTATCCAGAATAAAAGCAGAGCTCAAGAGAAGAGCTAATATCGCGAGGATTGACATCGCTAGATTGACACCCCCGCCCCCGGTCAAGTGTCCGGATCCGACTACGATCACTCTATAGAAGTATACTTAGCCCAGTACTCGTTCTCGAGTGTTGGTCTTTTATTTTTGTTAATCAATCGTAAATTATTTTGTGGCTCCCAGCTGTCGAGTTCTCTACCAACCCACTTAATCAGATATTTGTACTTCCCATTCCGCATCTTCTTGTGGTCTAATATCTTCTCCGCTTCAATAATATTGCCACGATTAATGATAGCATCAGTTGTCTTGGATTGAACCAGTTTTAGATCGTTTGGTGTCTTATAGAGCGTATGCCCATTTTTGGATTTTATCTGGACTCGATATCCATCCATTCCAACGACTGAATATACAGCCTTGCTCCAGCGAGCTGCCTCCTTTTCAAACGTTTGCTTCTTGAGTCGATATAGTACATTTGAACGAACCTCAAACTCGGTTTCAACCTTGTCTGCTTACTCGCGGTTATGATTCAGCTCTGACTCCAGACCTTACCTTTGGCCTCGTTCGGGGTCATACCAATAGAGCTGTGGATGGTACTGTTGTAATTGATTATTAAATCATTGATGAGTTTTTGGGTAATCTTTTTTGGATCTACCTTAGTTAGTCGCTGCTTCAGCGTTCTGTTGAATCGTTCAATTTTTCCCATCGTCCCATGGTCCCCTGGCTCATTGTTGTAGTGATCAATTTTCTTTAATTTGAAAAATTTCTGAGCATGTGCATTCATGAACTCGCTGCCATTGTCAGTCGTGAGGATATCAACGTTTTGTAGTCGAACGAATGTTTTGATTGCAGTCAATACAACCGATGCAGTCTTATTTTTAAGTAGCTTTGCGTATCCAAGTCGTGAGTTGATATTAATGCATGCCAATATTGGGCGCTTCTCCCAGAATGCCAGATCCATCTGCCACGAATTCGGGTTGTGTGATGTAATCTTGAACCCATCAAAGCTCTTCTTTTGCTCCTGAAATCGCTGAATGTCTGTCTGAGTCGCATACCATTCCTTCACTATTTTGAATGTTATTTTTGGGTCTAACTCTCTCGCTTTCTCATATAGAGCTCGAGCAGCAACATACCCAGTTTTAGGGTCGTAATAGAGTTTCTTCAGGAGCTCCGTCATGACTATGTTATAGTCCATAAAAAATGATCAAACTTCGTTCAAATATTAAGCGGGATTGTGGATATGCCATCTGAGAGTACTTGCCGCTTATCGTAGTAGTAATTGAGGGCGGTTTTCCTCTGGGTGTATGTAATAATCGATTTGGACTCCTTGCTAATGCGGAAGCCCTTGTTAGTACCCTGGAGCGTGATACGATCGCGAACCACCGTCTCGAACCCGTCTGGATTGAGTACATCCTCATTGCGACCTCGACCTTGCTGCACCCCCTTGGCGCTAACTTTGACCTTATACTCGGAGTCAGGCAGGTAGCAGATGTAGTTCTTGCTTGATAATGATACCATCGCATCACCAGACCACTCATCCTTAAATAGACCAGGCGTACGGCGATCAAATTTCGCTACCTCAGTGTTGTAATCACGTGGAAACCACTCGTACTTATGCTGCTTGAAGTGATCACGTAGGTCAGGTTTGATGCAGTCCTGAAATGGGTTCTCACAACTGAAAGCGATGTAGGCAGAGTCCGTATCCATCTCTTGATACTGGAAATCGCTGCGATCAAAGTAGAAGTCGATACAGTCGTAGTAAAACTGTAGCATTCTCAGCTTGGCGAGTTGGTAGATTGCAATGCTCAAATGGATCGGATTTTTGTTCTTGATTCGTCGCTTTTTCATGGTGATCTCAGCGGCATCGTTCAACTCATCCAGCCCGTGGAACGTGAAGTGTTCGATACGTGATTTAATTATGGCATCGTCTGACTCGTATTTGATCTCCTTGTGCTTAGTCATATCCATGCCAGATCGACCAAAAGCACTATTGCCCACCAGTTTCATCATTTCCGCAATCATGGCTTTAGACTTATCAACATCACCCTCCCGTCGTGCGTTCGATACAGCATCCATAAATGGGGAGAATGCTTTGTGAGAGCTCGCCTTGATGAAGCTGTATGTCTTGGTGATCGCCATACCGTGAGGAAGGTACCACTTAAGCAACGGAGCGTAAATGAGAATCTTCTCACCGAAGTAGCTACCAATTAGCTTGCGAGTAGGGTTTGCGCGGCCTGATTCACGAGCTTAATTGTATTCATACATGTGAGCGCCAATGATGCTTTGATCTTCACAGTCGATAAGCGAATTCTTGAAAATAGGTGTCATCTCGCTGAAATATTCCTTAAGGTGCTCAGGAGTACAAATATCACACTCGAGGAAGTCGAATACCTTGTCAGCCTTGATATCATCGATGATACCATCATAAGCATCGACGGTGGTCAATCGCCCGCGGTACAGAGCGTTAGCATCGTATCCAATGATTTTCTTAAACATCTTGCCATTCCGAATCTTGGTCTCGTTGCGCTTAGCGTAGCGGTTGAAAATAATTGATGGTCCTCCAGCAATGTTATCTTTCATCTTACCATAGATCTTTGATTCTTCCTTATCAAAGACCAGTCTATCGGAGTTGAAGTCAAGTAGCTTTTTGTATCGGAATCCCCTGAGCGACATGTCCTTACGTGCGACATTGCATTCGATGCAGCTGATCAGAATGTTCCTATCAATATGACCTAGCTTGTTATTGACACGATCGGCAGATGCTGTATCTGTGGTCAATTGACAGTAGCAAAGACCGCATAAGTACTTCTGTCGTTGAGTAGATTACTCAGATGCTCGATAGCCATGTCGTACTCGCGACCAGCATCCGCATCCTGGCTTTTGTATCCGCTCATGCGTTTAGTCGGGAATTCAAATGCTTCAGCCTGCTTCCGGCTCTGCTTTTTGAGATTGTTGAAGCAAGTTTGGTAATGACCTTTTCACTTAGCCCAGGGAGAGAGACACCGTCGGCAAACATATCCAACTCGAACCCCTTGAACAGCTCCCGCTGGGCCTTGATAGCCTTGCTGAACGGGACTACGTCCAGATTATTGTACCAGATGAGTAAATCTTTGATAGACTTCATATCATAGTGC
>JAGDFM010000740.1:0-12941 GCA_019155715.1 Phytophthora pseudosyringae
CTTCACGGATGCCAAACAAAACGACATCAGTGGCTCCTTCCGAATAACAATTAGTGGTGAGATTACGGAGGCGATCGGGTACGCTGCTACGCACATGAAGGTCACGCAGGAACTACAGAAGCTTACCTTCGTAGATTCGGTTGTGGCGCTTGGTGACAAGACTGCAGGTGATGTTGGCGTCTACTCCTTAGAGCTCACTGCGGATGCAACCGGGAACACCAAGACCTTGACGAACATCAAGCTCAAAGACGGAACATTGATTGACCCGACTCGATTTTTAGCGATCGGTGAGAGCCTCGTGGTCGGATCAAACGCCCCCAATACCATCCAGTCGATGACGCTTGCTGACATCACGCTCACCGATGACTTCACTGGAGCGGGGACGTCACAGAACTATGACGTTTCGGCCGGACTGATCACCAAGCAGACCACGCACTTGCCCGGGTATGTTGGCATTTCTTCCCTAATGCAAGTGGTGGCGGTGACCAATGGGGATAACGAGTTCCAGCTGCCGGCAGACCACGGATTTGGTATCAATGGCGTGTTTTTCATTGGTAACACCAAGTTCACGGTCACAGCTGTGCCGGGGGCAAAAGTTACGACCGATGTACCATACACGGGTGAGAGTGTTGTCAACTGGTATCCCAAGGTGTACCTCTTCGACAACACGCTCCAGACAACGGAGGACCTCAGGAGCCTCGTCCAAGGTGGAGACGATCTGTGGCTTCCCTCGGTTTCCGCTGATATGAACAAGTACAAAGTTACTGCCGTGAATGCGCGGTATCTGCAAGTGACTGGGAGCTTTTCAACGAGCATTGCGAGGACGCGCGCCTACCACGTCTCGCACGGGAGGAAATGGAACCTCGTGTTCCGCTCGTATGATGGGAGCCTCGACACGGTGGACGCGATTCCTGAGCATGATTGGCGCGGTACGGACGCTCGCATTGGAACTCGAGGCCCCAAAGCTGCTTCCCCGAATGTGGTCAACGTGGGAAACCCTGCCTCCGTCCAGACGCTTCTGTTGGAGGCTAGTGACGTCGCCATAGCGACGACGTACACGTTGAGCTTCGGAGGCGAAACGATCTTGGATGCTTCTCCTGCTACGAATCCGAAAAATATTCCGTGGGCTACCATCAACAACGACCTAAAGAAGGCGCTCGAGACGCTGGACAGTGTTGACGGCGTCAGCGTCACGTCAATGGTGAACGGAGGAACCGTCGTCCACACCATTTCGTTTTGGGGAACGTACCCGATGAAGAAGCTGCCGCTACTCGAGGCCAAACCTGCCACGGTCAATCTAAACGCGTACGTTCAAGGCTCGGACGCTGTCGCAGTGACCAAGCAAGGCACGTTGATCCTCGAAAGCAGCCAAGCGTACGCGTTCCGCATCTTCGCCAAGAATTCCAGGGGTATTAGCGACTCGGTTTCCGTTTTCCAAGCTCAGACGTCTGCGAGTTCGGTCGTCCCCACTCCGCCCACGGGTGTCGCTCTCGGAGAATTTCACGGCCCCACTTGGCTCTCGTTAAACTATTGGGCCCCGTACTATTCGGGAGGCGCGGACGTGAGCATGTACCGGGTCGAGTGGGATTCCTCCCCGAACTTCGACAGCTCCAGTCGTGACTACGGCGTGGCAAGTATTCAGGAGACGCACGAAGTGCAACAGGTGACCACGAGCTACCGCACTAAGGTGGGTGCAAAAGGCTCGTTCACCCTCGCTTGGGGAGGGCGCAAGACCTCCGCTTTGCCCTTCGACTGCTCTGAAGCAGTGATGACAGACGCTGTCGCTATCATCACGGACACGTCAAATGTTGTTCTTGACCCTGTGGAAGTGACTCGAACGGAGGTGCCTTCGGGGTTTACCTGGAAGATAACGTTCCTGCACAACCGCGGGGACTTAGCGCCGCTAGTTGCCGATGGAACGCAGTTGACGGGCGACTCTCCTCGCATCAGCGTAGAGGAACTTGTCCAGGGTTTCGGTGACCTGGCTACCGGCGATTTCACCCACGAAGTTCAGGAAGTTTTCGCGGATGGGGTCTCGCCTGTGGCTGGGTCCTTTGCACTCACCTTCAATGGTAAAACCACGGGAACGATCTTCGTTAGCGCGTCGGCGTTCGAGATGCAAGCGGCGTTGCAAGCGACCACCACCTCGTACTCTATCAAGGTTACCAAGGCGGTGCGGAACTCTGCGCTCAACACAGCGATTTGGGCCGTCACCTTCGCGTACCTTCGAGGCGAGGAGATGGTCGGGGCTGGCAACATCTTCACGATGGCCGTGGCAACGTCGCAGGTCACGGGTACGAGTGCTGCGGTGCGTGTTGCGAACAAAGTGACGGGCTCAGACCCGTTCCGCTTCACGCTTCAGGACCTCCGCCCGGGTGTGCGGTACTACGCACACGTGATGGCTTACAACGCTGATGGTTTCGGGTCTGCTAGGTCACCGCTAGCCAGCGCGGTTACTTGCGGCCAACCGGAGCCCCCGCAAGCTGTCACCGCTTCCGTCGTGGACGGCACAACGCTATCAGTGGACTGGAGTGCGAGTGCAGTTGTAGGAGATGCGTGCAGTGTGGATAAGTACAAGGTCGAATGGTATCGCGCAGAAGGAACGCAGGAGCAGCAGACCATCACCACGTCTGCCGCGAAAGGGCTTCCAGAGATCCAGAGGCTAGCGAACTTTGACGATTCCGGGAAACTAGGAGGGTACTTTAAGCTCTCGTTCGGAGGCGAGGCGACGGAGAACATCCGCTGGGACGCCGCCCCTGTTGGTTTGAACTCGGTGAAGGACCGTCTGGAGCGTTTGTCTACGATCGGGACGGTGGATGTTTCGAAAACCGACTCGACTCGAGTCATCGACGGATTGCTAGTGACTGTGGCTGCTACATCAAAGACGGTGGCAGTCCACTCGTCGTCCACTTCGACGATAGATGCCTCGAAGCTCCAGAACGGCGACAAAATCTGGATCGCGGGCATTCTGCGCACCATTTCAGCGCCAGTAGCTGCTGGGGCGACTACGCTCACTATTGACACTGATCTCGAAGTCACGACTCCTACGCCGGTTTTCAAGAGCGCGTTTGGGTACGAGTGGCGTATCACCTTCCTGGCAGGCCATGTCGGCCCACAAGAGCTCATCCAGGTAGCCCCAAGTGATAGCTGGACGGGCGCCAATCCTGGTATTGTCGTTGACTCGATTCAACAGGGTCTGCAGCCGATCAGTGGCACGTTCAAGGTGGCTTTTGTCAGCGGGGGAGTGTCAGATACGACGCCGCCCTTGGCGCACAACATTTCAGCGATCGCTATGCAGACTGCACTCGAAAGTTTGGTTACGATTGGGGCCGTCGGCGTGGCCAGAAATGCCAACGGCTACGGCTACAACTGGGTCGTCACGTTTCGATCGGAGCTGAAGGATGCCATTTCGCTGTTGAATGTGGACGGCACGGAGCTCCAAGGACCTGGAGCGCGAATACTCGCTGCTCGAACTCTAGCTGGCGTTCAACCTTCGATGTACTGTGAGCACAACGGAGCTGCTGGCGTCGCCGCCGAAGTCAGTGTACCGGGAGATCTACGTTATGTTGTCCAGGGCTTGAAGACGGGTCAGAAATACGCCGTTCGTGTGCGGGCGCACAACCGCGAAGGCTTTGGCTACGCGGGGGGTATCAGTTCTGGATTTCAGACCCCTCGATCCACTCCTCTAGCCCCCCAAGGTGTTCAACTGCTTGCTCTATCTAGCAAACTTGTGAAAGTTCGGTGGGAAAACCCTACTAGCGACGGCGGAACAACGATCACGTCGTACCAAGTTCAGTGGGATACCGCGGCTGAGTTCGCGAGTCCGTCGACTGGAGCCCTTCACGTTGCGCCGACGGACAAGTCTCCGTTCTACTTCAATGTTCCCGTCACACCTTTGACGAAATACTTCGTTCGCGTGTTCGCGGTTAACGGCCAAGGCGACGGAGCCTTCGGCATTCCCAGTCCAAGCAGTATCACGCCTTCTGATCGCCCGCCTGGTCGACCAGAAGCTGCTACTGTGACTGTGCTGTCAGGCTTCGCCCTTTTGGTGGAATGGGCGGTATCCTCAACCGAGAAGGACTATTACGGCGGGGACGGCGGGCTTCCTATTACGCAGTACATGGTCGAGTGGGACCATTCTCCAGATTTTGATACGCCTGCAGCATTTGGACTGGTGGATGGGACGAAGCGTTCCTACATCATCGGCGGCGACGATGCCCTCACTGGAGTTCGGTCGGACGTGTTGATTGCTGGCGCTGCGTACAGTGTTCGAGTCACTGCGTTCAATGCAAAAGGTGCCGGAGCGCCTCGCCCTACGGTCCCGTCTTCTGTTACCGTGACGGACCAACCCCCTAGTGCACCGCGGAACGTGAAGCTGACCGGAATGACAGCAACATCCGTGCAAGCGGACTGGACGAACCCGCTGTACGACGGTGGGGCGAGTCTGAAATCGTACCAAGTCGAGTGGGACGAGCAAGAGGATTTCTCCAGCGGCCAGAGCGCCAGCGCTGCGATCCCGATCGTTCGCGAGATGCAGTCGGTCGTGCTACAGAACGACGTTGTGAATGAAGAGCAGTTCGTGGATGCGACTGTGAAGGTGACGAACGAGGAGCAGGTGGTGCGGACGACATTCTCCGGGGTTGACGAGGTCCAGGTCATCAAAACAACCAACGACGTCGTGAAGGATGAGGTGCAAACCATCGTCACGTCCGCCACGGACCGTAACGAGGTTCAGGAATTGCGACTGGACGGAGACGACGTGGACGAAATCCAGTCGATTCAGACGACGGTCCCTGAAGTTCTCGAGGTGCAAACGCTGAAAGTCGTGGTGGCTCGTGTGAGCGAAGTGCAAACGATCACGTTGACGCTACCAGGGGCGTTTGCCGCCCCCGCCACGAGCATTGCGGGCACCATCTACTTCTCGTTCGACAGCAGCATCTGCACGCACTGCGTGAAGAAAATGTACCAGCGCACGGTCAACCTCGTGTCGTCCCTTCAGGATTCGACAGCAACGAGCGCAGCACTCACCGTGAAGAATGCTCTCATTGACCTCGCCAACATTGATAAGGTGGACGTGACGCGAACGCAGAATGCGGCAGGACCGGACCTGACGTACGTGTACACGGTTGTTTTCTCCGGCGTGGAGGTGGCAGGGGACGTGGCTTCAATCGCTATCGACGCCGCGGTCACCGTCGGCGGCAACGCTGTGTCTGGCCTCCCAACTCAAGCAGTACAAGCTCCGGTCGGAAGCGAAGTGGGGTACGCTCCGACTGCAGTGTTTACAGTCATGTACACGTGCGAGTCGTACTCGGATCCGTACGCCATCACCACGCTCAGCTCCGCTTGCACTCCCAGCGCAGCAGCTCGCATTTGCGCCGGGTGCGTGACGACCTTTGACGGGACGACGTTCACCGTAGCAAATGCCTTGGCAGCCGATACGTTCGTTGCGACCGGAGCCAAGCTGTTCGCGGGCGTGTGCTCCTTTGAAGCGGGAGTTGTGACGAAGACGCTGACTGCCACGACGATCGTTGTCGCTCCGGCCGACGTGGGCGCGTACTGCAGTAAGTTTTCGGGCAAAACGTTTGATCTGTACAAGACGCCTCAGGTTTCGAGAGACATCCCGTTGAAAACGACCGCGACGACGATTTCCAGTGGCAGCGTGGTGGAAGGTCTGTTGACTGGCGCGATTGACTCCGTGACCGCTTCACGCGCCGAGTTTGTTGACGATTACTTCGTTGGGTCCGTGTACACTTTAACGTTCCGGAAACGATCTGGAACGGTGCCGCTGCTGCTGTGTACTGCGGCTGGATCCGTCTCCTGCACGGTGTCGCGTACGGTCACTGGCAGCCAGATCACGGGCACTTTCCAGATCGGCTTGGTCAGTGAGGCCGACGCTACTCAAACGCTTGTGGTCCCCACGCCCGAGTACACTGCGGACATTCCTTGGGATGTCTCGGAGACCGACCTGAAAACAATTCTGGAAACGGTGACGCAAAACTTGAAGAAAGTGTTCGGGACGGTGTCCGTCAAGCGGACGGTGTACGCTCCTACGGGCAACAAGTGGTCCGGCGGATTCACGTGGCAGATCACGTTCACGAGTCGTGGGTGGAATATCCCGACGCTGGTGACGCGGACTGTCGTTTCTGGCACGAAGACGCTTTCGACTCCGACGAACGGCGCTCCGACGGCATCCGTGGAAGCCGCAAACAGTCGGGACGGGAACCAAGTGAAGGGGACGATGATGCTGAAGTTCAAAACGGTGGCATCTACAGTTCCTTGCGAGATTGGCGTGAACACGTTGCTGGACACACTGGACACTCGCGTACGCGATACGACACTCGAGGCGTTTATCCAGACGAACCTCAAGATCCCCAGTGTCGAGATCATGCGCTCGGCAGCGACCCAGGCGCGAGGGTTCACGTGGACCATTTCCTTCTCGGATGCGACCACGGGGGGCGACGTTGGGCTACTCCAAGTTGTGTCCTCGCAGCTAACTGGCAAGAACGTGCGTTTGGGCGTCTACGAAACAGTGAAAGGCAACGAGTTGGGCGGCACCTTTCAGCTCAGCTTTAATGGCGAGACGACGGATCCGATCGGGTTCGGCGCGGAAGCTTCCGAGATGCAGACCAAGCTAAACAAGTTGGGCACGATCAAGCCCAGCAGCGTTGTTGTCACGCGCGGGTATCCGACGTCAGCTCAAGTGCTCGGGTACACGTGGTATGTCACGTTTTTCTCGTCAAAGTGGGCAGACCCGACCAGTGATCACTCGAACGGCATGAAAGGCAACTGGGAGAGCACCAGTCGTGCGTCCTGGGATGACGTGTGGGAGTCCGGCTACTCGAAGGCCTGGGGTCGGCATGTTGGGCATACGTTCCTTCTCAAGTGTATCACGGATGGCCTGACAACGACTGCTAGTGACGGCAGTCAAAGCTGCGTCCCGAGTGTGTCTACCCTTGGCGTCGGGCCTCTTCGCGGAACTTTTGCTGTTTCGCTAGATTCAACTGCTTCCACTTACGCGCACATGGCCGTCCATTCCGCTGTGACTAGCGGCGCGATCGCACACAACGCGTGGGCTACCAAGGAGCAAAGCGGGAACACTGGATCGTCGGTAGAAGAAATCCTCGAGGGGATGACAAACGTAGGTGACGTCGCCGTCTCTAGAAGCGACGTGGACAAAACGAGGGGGACGTACGAGTGGACAGTGACGTTCCTCCGAGACGCGAGCGATGCGACTCATCCGTGCGAACAACTAGAAGAGGCAGCAGGTTTACTGCTCTGCAACGCACCAGGAAACGTTCCTCCGATGGGTATCGCGGTGAGCCCGTCGCTCACAGGGTCCAACTCGGTGGCTTCCGTTTCCACAACCACGGACGGATCCATCTTGCGCGGAGATTTTACCAACTTTAGAGTGCAAGGCGACGCCGGCATGGCGGCGAGGTACACAGTCAGTGCAAGCTGTTCGAATGTGGCGGGGACGTCGTGCACGGTTGCAGCCTTCACGATCAAATCGGGAGCGGGCACGCTCGACGGCTTCTTGCTTCCCGAGGATCGATTCACGGTGGGGACGTTCACGAGCTGCGTGTTCGAAGTCACGGGCGTGACAGCCACGGCGGTGAACATCAAGTCAACCGGCTCGGCCAACGTCTGCGCGACGATGAATACTGGGAATGCCGGTGCGTCCACAGCGCTGGGCGTATCGATCCTTTTGCCGTGGAACGCCGACGAAAACATGGTTGGCCGCGTACTCGAAGCCGGGGCCACCAACTCGGGACGGAAAGTGAACGTGCAACGCACGGTGCACGGCAAATACGGCGAGATGTCGTGGCTTGTCCGGTTCATCTCGAACCCGACGTTCACGCCGCCGGGCGCTGGGGACCTGCCGGACATCACCACCACGTTCGCCGCCGAGACGGGATCGAGCAACTTCGACGTGACTGTCACGCAAGCGACACCGGGGTCCACAGGCCTAAGCGGGTCCTTTTTACTGGACTTCCGCTCGTCTTCGTTCGGTCCGCGAGAGATTTTCTTTGACGAAGACCCGGACCGAGTGCAGCGGAAGCTCAACGAGATGGACACCATTGGACGAGTGACCGTCAAACGGTTCAAGTACCCGTCGTCCACCACAGGATGCGATGACTCCTCGTGCTCGGGTGGATGGGAGGACCGACCGGTTCAAACGTCAGGAACGCGCGGCGGGTACCGCTGGAGGATTCGGTTCATGCAGGCCACAGGCGACTACGAAGGCTACACGTTCCCTCCGGGCAGTGGCGATGTTGCTTCGTTGTCGGTCACGCGGTCGTCACTACAGGGAACGGGCGTCTCGGTCGATGTGTTCACCACTATGGCCGGTTCTTCACCTACGACGGGCACGTTCGCGCTCAAGACAACGGAGCGGCAAACGCCGACGCTCCCGTACTCGTCTCCGTCTGAAGCGGTGAAGCTCGGGATCGAAGCCATGGATTTATTCGGGGACGTGGATGTGACGCAAGAGTACTTGCTCACTCAGAAGATTCCGGGCGCGACGGCAACCCTCGCCCAGGACGGCACAAGTGCGACGATCACAGGTGTAGACGACATTCGACAGTTCCTGGCGCCCACCGACACCATCCGCTTTGGGTCAACTTCAGTGAACAACTTGGCTGGCACGAATGGAGACGCGCCGTTTGCAGGCGGAATGGACACGTCCAAAGTGACTCCGACTGGCCAGTCTCCCATAGTGACAGCGAACAACGTAGCATCGACAAAGTTGCTGTATCCTGGAATGCAGCTTCGCATCGACGGACTGACGTATGAGGTCCGGCGCTCGGGCCACGAAGTTCAAACGCTAACAGTGACGATGCCGTCCGGGACATGGAGCTCCGCGTACGTTGCTAACAGTTTCCAGCTCAAAATGACTCGAGGCGGAGTCACCAAGCCTCCTTCCACGTGCCTGCGGTTCAACGAAGACGCGACCAATGTCCAGGCCGCACTTTTCGGGCTGCTGTTTGCGTTTGACACCTCTGCGAAGACTGAAGACGTGGTCGTTTCTCGAGTTGGACCGGTGACTACCGCGACACGCAAAGGGTACGTCTACTCCGTCTACTTCCTAGGCGATACGGTGGCTGGAGATGTGGCGACGTTAAAGTCTTCCGACTGCGCAAGTATCGGCACAGCCACTGTGGAAGTTGGCGTCGTCACCCACGGGGGCAAGGTGCCCCACCAACGCCTAACGCTCGCAACGGACGCCGGCCAAGTCGTGGACTCGACAGGATTCTACAAGATTTCTCTCAACAACAGGGAGTCGGGCTGCATCAAATGGGGCGCGTCCGCTAATGAGCTGGAATCCGTGTTGGAGACCCCCCTGCTTTCGGGAGACGTCGTGGTGTCTCGAAGTGGGAGTGGAACGAGTCAAACGGAGATCCAGCGGCTTCGCATGACTGCCAATGCGGAAGTTACGAGTACGCTAGGGCTCTTCCGAGTGCAGTTGACTCGCAAAGGACAGACTTCTGCGACCGGTTGCTTGCAATACGGGCTTTCAGCGGAAGCGCTCGAGGCAGCACTGAATGGATTGGCCAATTTGGGTCCGCCGACTGCTGCTCACCACATCAACGTGACTCGGGACGGCGATGGCCAAGCCGATTGGGGCTACGGCTACGAGTACCTTGTCCGTTTCGAAGGCCCCATCAGCGGAGGTTATAGCCCTGTCATTGGTGATGTCCCCCAATTGGAAGTTGGCAATGTGGGCAAAGGTGCTTGCGCGGCCGGAGCTGTTGCGGGGATTTACCCGGCGTTGACCATAGAGACTGCTCGACAAGGGGCCGCCGGATACACGTACGATATTTTTTTCTTGGACTATAAAGATTCCCCCTACGTGGAAGCTCTATCCCTGAAACAAGCGGACATTGCTGCGGACAATGTGTGCTTAACGGGGTGGAAGCCAAGTGGTGGAAGCGTGCGCAAGGTGTCCGTGGACGTGGTCGACTTTGGCGGAAGCAGCGAGGTGCAGATACTGACTATCAAGGACAAGACGGCCGCGGGGGCTTTCACGATCACGTTTCGAGGCGGCGCGGAGTCGAGTTGTCTCCCTTTTACCGCGGATGCCAGCGATATTGCCGACGAGCTCGTTGCGCTGACGTCTAGCGCTGCTGGTGGCATTCTCGTCACCACGGACACGAACATTCTTGAAGCGCCCACCGGATTGATTCATCGTATCACGTTTGTCGACAACGCTGTGACCGGGAACCTCCCGTTGATAGGCGTCGTGCAGAAAAATAATGCTGCGTGCGGAGCTACCGTGACGACAACGAACGTCCTCGTGGAAAGCGCCGTGAACGGAGGCCAGCCCACGGGCGAATTCGCTCTTACAAGCGCTTACGATGGCGAGGCCCCGGACACGCCTCACGTTGCGTACAGCGTCTCTCAACAGTTCCGCGTTATGGACGAGCAGTTTGAGATCCAGCAGCTTGTCGTCTCGAACCCAAACAACAATTTCGTGGCAGGGGAGACGTACACTTTAAAGGTGTTTGGGACGAGCTCACATCCGATTCTGTGGGATGCGAGCGAGGCTGCGCTTCAGTCGGAGCTGGTCAGTACTGCGCAGACGGCCTTGAGCACCCCAGTTGGTGCTACGGACATTGTCGTAACTAGACGGACCAACGCTGACTTGGCCCCCCACGGCTTCGTGTACACGATTTACTTCAGCGGCTCATCGGTAACAGGAAACGTGGCAGTCGTCGCTGTAGATGCAACAGCAGGGGTCAACATTGTTCAGGCAAACGTCGTCGCGTCGACCGTACGGCAAGGAGTTGCTGGTATCTCGACGTTGACGGCGAACTCGATCCCGCTTGCGCTCCCCGATGCCTCCACGACAGCTTCCCGTTACCTCTCGAGTGCCGTGGAGCAAAAGCTGGACGTCTATAAGGTGAACGGGTTTCTGTGGACGATCAAATTCAAGTCATCGCTGGGGAACATCCCAAAGCTGGGCAAGCAGACAACGACGCTGTCGGGGGGAGCGATGACTGTTGTTGATGACTTGGTGCAAGGCTCGGCGTCGAACTCGTACGTGGTTTCCAACCTCCTACCCGGGATCAACTACTACGTGCACGTCACTGCTTGGACGGATATCGGTATTGGCGCTTTCAGCCCCCCGGCTTCTGTCATACCAAGTAGTTCGGCTTCAGGGGTGGCGAACCTTGCATCCGGGTATGCCCTGTACCAGCAAGAAGTGCAGGAAGTGCGACTAGCAGCGTCTCACGTCATGGAAATCCAGGAGATCACGACCGAAGCAGCACGTGTAGCGGAAGTTCAAACGCTGCGGACCTTTGTCCCTCCAGCGTCCTGTCCAGGGGGGAACTGCGTCCAAGGTCGGATCGCTTTCCGTGTTCCAACCGTGCAGACCGTCAAGATCTGGTCCACAGCGGCCATCGCGTCTGGGACGTTTACTTTGCTGTTCGAGAGGGAGGTGCAGAACATCGTCACTGGTTCATTTTCTACGATCGGCGACAAGACTGGCGCGATCTCCTGGAACGCTGGTGCTGCCGCGGTTAAAACGGCGCTGACCACTGTCGTTAACGGCGCGCTTGCAACGGACGACGTCGTCGTAACCCGCGACGGCGATGCATCAGCGGATTTCAAGTTCGGATACGTGTTCCAGGTCACGTTCCTTGGCAACACGGTGGCCGGGGAGACCAAGATCATGGTGTGCGCTGACAAAACCTTTGCAGCGACCGGCGGCGTGGCTGTTAACTGCGACGTGACCATGAACACGGACTCTGCTATGGGCACCGACACGGCCGTGCAGCAAGTGCTCGTGACCGCGAAGAAGCCGGTGGCTGTGGGGTCCTACCAGCTCCATTTCAACTATCCTGGCTCTGGAATCGACAAAGTGTCTGGCTGTATCCCCTTCGACGCGTCCGCGAAGACAATGGAGACGACGCTCGAGGCCATGACGAACATCGACAATGTGCTTGTGACGCGGGAGACCGTCGTCGACAACACGTTGAATGGCTTCGTGTACACGATCTACTTCCACGGTAACGGCGTCTACGGGACCACGCCGTTGCTGGTGTGGTTGGCTACGGACACGGCGTGCACAGCCTTCCAGACGTTAGAGCAGAACGCGTTGACGGCGGCCGACGTAGTCGGCAACGTGGTTGTCTCCATGGTGGACCCAGGTGGCTTTGACCCGGGCAACACCTTCGTCAATGCCGCGGCTGCCACTGACACTGCCGCGCAGCTTACGACGGATCTCAACCGCCTACCGATTTTTGGCGATGTTCTGGTCTCCCGGTCGATCGTAGACGAACAGGGCGGATACATTTGGACGGTGGCGTTCGAAGACTCGCAAGGGAACCTGCCCCAGTTCATCTGCGCAGTCGATCCTGCCACGTTTACCGCCTCAGGTTCAGGCTGTGAGACGGACACGCTCACGGACGGCAACGTTCTCAGTGGGAGCTTCCTCATTGAATCGTCTTCCCCAATTCCATTCAATGCCAACGCAGCGACGATGAAGTCCGCACTGGAAGCGATGGCGTGGGTGGGGACAGTTCAAGTGCAGCAGTCCGAGCCATCCCCGCAGTTCGGATACACGTGGACGATCACCTTCGTGGACTACAACGGCGACGTACCCACTCTGCGAGTCACAAGCTCCTTAGTGGGGACGGGAAGTCAAGTTTCGGTACGGGAAGCGAGGAAGGGCAATGCTTTAGGTGGCACGTTCACTCTCGCGTACGCTAGCGCAGTGACAGACCCAGTCAAGTGGAATGCCGCGGCGATGGCTCCAGCTTTGAATGCTGATGGTACGTCGATGCAAGAAAAGCTCGAGGCGCTGGACGTTGTCGGTCGAGTAAGTGTTGTACGCACAGGTCCTGATGAAGAAGGAGGGTACTCGTGGTTGGTGACTTTCCTGGACAACGTGCTGAATTCAGGAGACTTGCCGCTTCTTCAAGGGAATACGAGTACTT
>JAGDFM010000741.1:0-12935 GCA_019155715.1 Phytophthora pseudosyringae
AAGTACTCGTATTCCCTTGAAGAAGCGGCAAGTCTCCTGAATTCAGCACGTTGTCCAGGAAAGTCACCAACCACGAGTACCCTCCTTCTTCATCAGGACCTGTGCGTACAACACTTACTCGACCGACGACGTCCAGCGCCTCGAGCTTTTCTTGCATCGATGCACCGTCGTGTTTGATCGCGGTCATCGCCGCAGCATCCCAATCAATAGCCGCCGTGGCAGTGCCTTGGTACGCGAGAGTGAACGTTCCGCCTAGCGCGTTCCCTTTCCGTATCTCGCGTACGGAGATTTGACTACCCGTCCCCACGAGCGAGCTAGTGACCAGTAAAGAGGGCACGTCGCCACGGTAATCCAGGAACGTGATCGTCCATGCGTAGCCTAACTGCGGAGACGGTGCCGACTGCTTCACTTGCACGGTTCCAACCCACGACATGGCCTCTAGCGCTGCTTTCATTGTGCCAGCGTCCGCATCGAACGGAATCGGTAGAGACGCTTCAACCAGGAAGCTGCCGCTCAGCACGTTGCCGTCGGTCAGTGTGTCTGTTTCACAACCCGCGCCTGTAGCGGTCTTGAACGTGGCGTCTACGGCGCAGATGAACTGCGGCAAGTCTCCTTCCGAGTCTTTGAAGGCTACCGTCCAAGCGTAGCCTCCTTGTTCGTCTACAAGGGATTGAGACACCAGGACGTCTCCGAAGACAGGGAGTTGGTCGAGATCAGTCGTGAGCTGGACCGACGTGGCCCCTGCAGCGTTCACAAAGGTGTTGAGAGCATTAAACCCGCCATAGTCCACCATCGAAACAACCACTTGGGCGTCTACGCCGACAGTCGTCAGCGCGTTCTTCTCCTGCGTCTGGAAATCGGTACACTGGACGTAACTGAGCGCGCTAACATCTCCATAGACGCCGTTCCCGTGGAAGAAGATCCGGTAGATGAACCCGTTGGGCGCAATCGAGCTGTCGCGCTCTCGCGTCACATACACCTTGTCGACGTTGTCCAAGGCCTCGAGCGTAATGTCCACGATACCAGCAGACGCGTCAAAAGGGATACAACTCGACGTCTTTGTCGCGCCAAGGTGCGTGAACACCAAGCTGTACGACCCAGCTACGAGCGGCTTCTTGGCTGTCACGATCACTTGCTGCACGGCGGTGTCGGTCCCCATGGCGATGTCTGTATCCATGCTCACAACGCAGCTCGAGGGCGCATTGCCCGTCGTCACAAACGCTTTGTCGCCACAAACAACCTTGGAGGTCTCACCGGCGACTTTGTTGCCAACGAAAGTGATCTGGAACACGTATCCGTAGGCAAACTCCTGCGAGGCGTCTCCATCCCGTGTGACCACGATGTCACCCGCAGCCAGCGCCCCGTTCGCCACAGTGGTCAACGCAGTCATGACTGCGCTAGCATCGGCGTTCCAGGCGATGGCCGCCGTTTTCGCCCCGACCGTCTTGAACGAGCCTTTGTTGGGCGCATCGGCTTCCTCCTCCCTCGTAAACAGCAACGTAAACGTTCCGGACGTGACCGCTGCCTCAGCCGAGACCGTCACCGTCTGCACCGTCGGCACGCGGAAGGCAAACGATCCTTTGATGCACGGACCAACGGGACACAGCGACGACGACGCGTACGTACGTAGCGTCTGGGCCTCGGCGATTCTTGCGGCCTCGGTTCGGATCTCCTGCACCTCCGTGACGTGTGATGCGGCGAGACGGACGAGCTGAACTTCCCGCTCGTAAAGAGCATACCCGGCAGCAATGTTCTGCACCGCCGAAGGTGCACCGCTCGGCATGATCGCGCCTGCGGCTGAAAAGGAACCAGTTCCGATGTCGGTCATGGAGGCCACGTGAACGTAGTAGGTGATCCCAGCGACAAGATTCGGGATCACGTACGAGTTGGACGCGGATCCTGGAATGAAATCGTCAACAATCGCCATCGTCCCGGCCGAGAGATCCTTCGTCTGCATGCCGAGCTTGGGGATATTCCCCAACGATGACTTGAATTTGACCGTCCAGAGCAACCCGTTCACTTTAAACACGTCAAGACTCGTGGCACTTGCCAGGTACCGGGACGCCACGCCGGAGTCCTCTAGCTGTGCCAACGGTATCGTGTTCGGGGTAAATGATGCCACTCCATTGGTGCCGTCGCGGATAGCAGACACAACCACGTCGCCCGCCCCAAAGCTCGCCAGGCTTCCCGCCACAACAAGAGCCTGATCCCCACTTACGGATGCTCCGCTGAAGTAAATCGTGTACACGAAACCTTGCGGGGCCAGGACGGCATCTTGACGACGCGTGACAGTGATGTCGCCTGCTGGAACTACAGTGGACACCAACGCGTCCTCCATTGCGCTTTCAGAGGCGTCCCAGGACAAGACCCCGGAAGTCTGGCCTCGAAACGTGAGCGTGTACGAAGCTGCAGCGTTGCTCGGGTTCAACGTGATCAGCCGCTGGACTTCGAACTGCTCGCTCATCACGCTAAACTGCTGCGAAATGCTGTACGCCACGTGGGAGACGCCAGGAGCTTCCCCGTTGTAGTAACTTGTCAACGCAAACGCCCCCGAGTTCTGGCCTCCCTCCGTGTCAGGCGTAACCACAGCTTTCGTCGTCGCTTGCGCGTTGAGGCATGCAGCAGTAGCTTCTTGCACGCCTAACAGGGGGACGTTACCCGTGACCAGGTCCCCCACAAAGGTGATCCGATGGGTATATCCATTCGGCACTCGCTTCACATCGGTATCCGTTGACACCGAGACGCCCCCAGTGATTGTGGTCAACAAGTTCAACGCACCCTCCAGAGCCAACGCGCTCGAGCTGAACGCGAGGCAGGCCGTCGTTTGACCTAGAAACGTTAGCTGGAACCTGCCGACCGCGTTCTGATTGTAGACCGTCAGCACTTGAATCTCACTGCTTCCTCCGAAGTCGATCGTCTCCATTGAGGCTCGCCGAACGCTTCCTCCGTTCTGAACCCAGCCGGTCT
The DNA here is from genome assembly GCA_019155715.1 of Phytophthora pseudosyringae. Taxonomy (NCBI): domain Eukaryota; phylum Oomycota; class Peronosporomycetes; order Peronosporales; family Peronosporaceae; genus Phytophthora; species Phytophthora pseudosyringae. The sequence goes on from JAGDFM010000741.1 coordinate 2,968, forward strand.
TACACGCCGTGCCTTGCCCTTCGTGTTGTAACCAGATCGTGGGTACCGTCGCAGTCGTCGTGTAGTCCATGAAGAAGAGATCGTACGTATACCCGGGTGAACCGTCTCGCACTGTTTCAATGATCAAGGCCGGGTGGCCGCCAACCGCTGTCGACGAGCACGGACTCTGACCTACATTGACAATTTCCAGCAACGGGACGTCTCCGACGACAGGGCTGTATCCACCAGTGACAGGTCCTCGGAAGTTGACGAGATACTCGTAACCAAATCCCCAAGTCGACGATCCATCGCCGTCGCGCGTCACGTTGATATGGTCAACGACGAAGCCCAGATTGCTCAGACCATTGAGCTCCTTTTGCAGATTTGCCGCCGATATGCCGTAACTTATGCAGTTTGTGGCGCGAGTCGCTCCAGCGTGAGTGAACTGCAGCTGAAAGAGGCCTCTACTGTCCGAGGTGACCTCGGCATCAGCCGTCATCCGGAGCCGCTGGATCTCAGTCTGGGAGATACCTCCACCACGCCTCGTAACGATCATGTTGCCCGTGTTCAGCTTCTTCTCAAGCGCGTCTTCCAGGTCGCTCGCAGTCGCACCCCACAGCATGCAGCCAGTCTCTTTACCGTTGAGAGACATCTTGTAGTATCCATTCGTGTCGATCACTTGGCCCGAGTCGGTGGCCAGCGACAGACGCTGGTGGGGTAAGCTGCCTCCTTGGGTGACTACGCTAACTGCAACAGTAGCGTCCGTGACACCCGTGCAGGCCCCAGTAAGTCCTGTAGACGTCGTTTGCAGCTTGGCCACGTCCCCAGCCACCGTGTCGCCAAAAAAGTATACCGAATACACATAGCCCGTCATAGAGGCTGTCGTCACAGGCCCAGAACGAGACACGAGCACCGCATCCGCCGGTGCCAACGGGTCAATCGCTCGGACCATCAACAGCAAAGCTGCCTGCAAGTTGTCAGCATTTGCGTTTGCCGCCAAACACCCGGTGGGGCCGTAGAGTACGCCTGCTCTGGAGAAGGAGAGCGCGTAATAATCCGTGCTTTGCTTGGCAGTCCACGAAGTTGTAGGAACCGACACCGATACCGTTTGAATCTCGTGTCCTGAACGCTGAACACGGTACGGGAGGCCATTGATTCGTAGTTGCATTCCAGGATACAACAACTTGGTAGCAGAGGCGCTTGACGCCACCACGATCGGAGACAGAGCGCTCACAGTCACAAGCGAAGTCGAACTAGATGCCGTAAACGATGCGTCGCCGTTAGATCCAACGAGGTTCTCAGCGAACGACGAGCCGAAGCGAATGATGTCCGTCGGGGAAATGTACTGCCGAATATCCTTCACGCCACTTACGGTGGCCGTAAGCGAGTCCCGAGCAATCTTGGCAGTCACCCCAGGAATCTTTTGGGTCAGCAGATACCCTTGCGCCACGTCCACTTCGCCGAACAAATCCATGGCCTCGATCCCCTGCTTGACGGCTTCAGCTGACGACGAGTACAAGAGCGTAGGAGTCTGCGCGGAGGAAGTGCTGAGCGCGAAGCTGCCAAGAACCGGCAAGGACCCCGCTGTTTCCGTGTAGACTGCGACCGACCGATCATTTCCGTGAAGAGAAGACACGTACACAACGGTGAACTGATCCAGATTGCCACTGCCTGGTGGGAACGTCACGCCTTCGTATTCTCCTGTCACACGCAAGAAACGGATCCGCCAACGGAAGCCGCCTCGTGTCCCTGGGTTCTCAACCGGTTGGTCGTCCCAACCGCCAGAGCACAACGAATCGGAGCACCCCGTATCCGCTGACGGGTAGTTGTATCGCTCCACCGTCACTCTAGCGATCGTGTCCATTTCGTTGAGCTTTCTCTCCATACGGACAGGATCCTCGTTGAAGGCCATCTCGCGGAGCCCGAAGGACGAGTGGAAGTCCATCGAAAACGACCCGCTCAGTCCTTCCGACCCCTTCGTTGCTTCGGACACGCCGATCGGGTTGGAGTTTAATGTCGTCTCGGACGAAAAGGACGCCACGATATCAGGCAAGTTGCCAGCCCCCGGTGGCGTGTACGACGGGTTGGAAATGAAGCGAACAAGCCAGGAAATCTCACCGTACTTGCCGTGCACCGTCTTTTGGACGCTCACCTTGCGTCCTGAGCTGGTGGCTGCTGCTTCCAACACGCGCTTAACGAGGTTTCCATCGCCATTCCACGGGATGAGGATCGATAAACCCAAAGGCGTGGCCGTATTTCCAGCGTTCAAGTCGGCACAGGCCAACGATTTCACGTTGATATCTGGAGGTGTCACACTGTCGACTTCAAACACGCAGCTCGTGATGGCCCCCACTACAATTCGATCCTTCGCGACGAGATGTTTATCGATCGTTGCGGCGCCAGACGCGATCGTGAATTTCGTCACGGTACACGACGCGCCGGCAGCGTTTGTACAGCTAACAGTGACTGTGTACCGCTGCGCAACGCCCGCATCTCCCGACACTTTGAATTCGGTGAAATCGCCACGGAAAATGGCTCCATTCTGTGCTGTCGTAACTACGGCGTGCTGCGTTGACCCTGTTAGCTGCGTTTCAACCGGTACCATCTGCGGAACATCTCCCGGGGAGTTGCAAAGCTTCGTTCCGTCCGCTATCGTCTCGAGCTCCTCACAAGAATGCGTGGCGGCGCTGGCATCTCTTAAGAACGTCACCGTCCACTCATAACCTCCAGTCGTTCGGTCCGCCATTCCTCTCGAGACTTCGACGTCGCCCACATTTGCCATCTTCTCGAGAATCTCCTCGACCGACGTCCCTGAATTCCCGCTCTCCTCCTTCGTTGCAAACGCGTTGTGTGCGATCGGATCACTCGTGACTAAAGCTTCGACTGCAAAGTGCGTCGACAGTCGTGAGTCGAGGTACACGGAAAAGAATCCGCCAAGAGGACCAACGCCAGCACTCACTACACTGGCAACGCAGGTCTGCGTCTTGTCGTTCGTCGTGGTGACAAGACTGCTTTTGTCGCAAGTGAGCGGGAACGTATGGCCCACTTGACGCCCCCACGCTTTCGAGTATCCCGATTCCCACACATCGTCCCAAGCTGCTGCTGCTCCTTTCCAATTCCCATCAATGCCCGCAGAGTGATCAAGCGTTGGGTCCGCCCACACCGACGAGTGGAAGGTGATCAACCACGTGTAACCTTTCACCTGCGGACTCGTCAACGTCCGGCTGACGGTCACACTGCTGGGCTTGATGGAGCGCAAACTGTTGAGCTGGGCTTCCATGGCCGGTTCGTCCGCTCCCACCAAGATTGGGCCCGTCATCTCGCCATTGAATACCAACTGGAACGCCCCATCTAGTTCGTTGCCCCTTAGAATTTCAACGACGCTCGTATAGCCGTTGTTACTACCCGTGGTCGAAGTGAGTTGAGTAACCAGATACAGGTCCGGGACGTTACCGGGGGTAATGTCGTCGATGAACGTGATGGTCCAGCTGAAGCCTCGAGCCTGTGAAGCTGCTGAACGTGTTATGCTGATGGTGGGCACGTTGAGACTGTTTTTAAAGAAGGCTTCAAACTTGGCATCGGGTACGCTGGTGTCCAGTGAAACCAAGGACGTGTCCACCCCAATTGTGCACGTCTTCGCTACGGCCGCTCCAAAGGTGAAAATCATTGTCCCGCCCACTTGATTCCCGTTTCTGCAAGCCACGCTCGGATTTAGCAGTGGGTGTGCTGCGTCTCCAACAATGACTTGGGCTGCCGGGGCGTTGTTTCTTGAAGTGCTAAGCCCCGTTTTATCAACGGTGATAGTTGGAATATCCCACCCTCGACTTGTGAACGTAATCTGCCACGAAAACCCGCCCGACCATTTGTTGGCAGAGGTGGAGTACAGCGTTCTCGAAACGCTTACCTCTCCGAAGACGAGCGTGGCGGCTTGTGTGTCCACAGCCTCCAACGCTTTCTTCATGACATCTTCGGTCGCATCCCACGGAATGGCTGTAGTGTACGCAGTGGGGGTGTACGCAGCGGTTGCGTCAGTCGGATCTGTCAGGGCCTGGCTGACCAGCCCAACCTTAAACGTTCCTGTGAGCATGCTGCCCACGGTCTTTCGCGTCGCTGAACACTCCACAGCGGTGCCAGTGTGGATTGGAATCACAGCCGCCGCGTCGCATCCCAGCAAGGGGATTTTCCCTGTCCGGGTTGTGAAAGTCACGGAATAAACAACCCCGACAAAGTCTGTGGTGACCGCAAACGCCCGCTCAACTGTCATCGCATCAATTAAACCAGTGACGTTCAGTGCACTTTGAAGCTCGCTAGCAACCGTTGCCACTGCTGCTGCGTTCTTCACCGGTATACTTTGGATCGTTATCTGGGGCGCCTTGAACAGCGAAAAGGCTGCGCCGGAAAAGGTACTGCACAAGGCACCCGGGTCGTCCAAAGCAATGTCAATTGTGGTCACCGTTGACCCAGTCGGGGGCGGCGTGACGGTGGCTGCTTCAAAAGAGCAAACACCGGCAATCAACTTTGTCCCAGGCGCGATTTGACTCATATCGGTGGATGTTTTGAATGTGGAACCATCGAAATGTGTTACGCAAGAGTCACACACTTTGTCGGTCGGCGTGCACGCAGTCGAGGCCGCGTTAAGGTCCGAATATGACTCGCACGTGTACGCTATGGAGATCAGGGAATACGTGGGTACGACCGAGGGGTCGAAATCGGGTTCGTTTCCCTGCGTTTCCTGGTTCACGAGAGCCGTGACAGTATTCCCATTAAATGTGAGCGTACCACCAACTGCTAGTAGAGGGACATCTCCACCGACATCATTGCCTGTAAACGTGATGAAGTAGACGTACGTGAGATCGTCCCCAGTGGTGCCACTACCGGAGGCGGGGGTGGACGTCCGACTCACATCCACTGCGTCAATATTGTCCAGTTTTTCCAACTCAGTTTTTACTTTTCCTGCGGCTGTCGAATCGACAGATTCTTGGAGAGACGAGACAAGGAGATCAAGCGTGTCAGCCCTGTGCTTTGTAGTTGTCAGGCAGTACGTACAGACAGAGCTGTCGAACGTGAGGTAAAATGTCCCCGTGATCGAACCGGTATTCCCAACGCCACCTGGGATCACCAGCGTTACGCTTTGAACTTCATCAACCCGCTCCACGCCGACTGTAAGCTCCTGTACTTCCAACCCTTCAGCAACTGTCGTCCGAATGGCCTGGATTTCGTCGACGTCGTCGTCATCCAATACCAGCTTCTGGATCTCGTTACCATCTTGAGCTGATGTCACAACCTTCTGGACTTCGTCCTTGACCACGTCGTTCGTCGTTTTTATCACCTGAACTTCATCAGCTCCTGCAAACGTGCTTCGCACTTCTTGCTCCTCGTTAACGACCTCCACCGTGACATCCACAAGTTGTTCTTCATTGACCACCTCGCTCTGCAGAAGCACAGACTGCATCTCACGGACAATCGGGATCGTCGCACTGGAAGTCTGCCCACTGCCAAAATCCTCTTGTTCATCCCACTCGATCTGGTACGATTTCAGGCTTGATCCGCCGTCGAACAGCGGATTCGTCCACCCTGCTTTGACGGAAGTCGCCGATTCAACACCGAGCGTTAGATTCTGTGGTGCACTAGGCGGTTGGTTGGTCACAACGACCGATGCCGGAACGGTAGGTCGAGGAGCGCCCGATCCCTTGGCGTTAAACGCAGTGACACGGATGCTGTACGATGAGCCGGCAGCCAGAATGTCTGATCGCACGCCAGTGGCTGCATCGTCACCACCAATAATGAAGGAGCGCTTCCTTCCGTCCACAAGGCCAAATGATGCGGGCGAGTCAAAAGCTGGAGACGTGTCCCATTCAATCATGTACTGCGTTATCGGGAGTCCGCCGTCCCCTCCATAGTAGAATTTGTCTGTTGACGAGGCGTTCCAGTCCACCAAGATGGCGTAACTTGAAAGCACAGTCGCAGTCGCATCTTCGGGCCGACCCGGCGTGCGATCGCTTGGTCTCGCGTACTTGGGGACGGGAGTTGCATACGGACCAGCTCCCTGGTCATTCAAAGCGAGGATGCGAACATAGTACGTCACCAGGACTGGCGTGTCGATGTTGTAGAAGTACGGTCCGGAATCAATCGAGCTCACTTGCAACACCGCTTGGAAATCGTAGTTGGGGGTCTGCACGTTAGGGAACGTGCTTGCGGTGTCCCATTGGAGTTGATAGCCCACGATCGCGGTTCCACCGTCAATAGCAGGGGCACTCCACCGCAGCTTCAGGTACTTGCTCGAAAGTACCAGCAATTCGACATCTTGAGGGGCGGAAGGCGTCGATCTCGGAATTTGGAATGCAGGACTGATACTCGACGCATAGCTGTATCCTTCACTATTGTGCGCTCGTACACGGATGGCGTACTTTTGCCCAGTCTTCAGCCCGGGGACAACATAACGGAGCTTACCTGGCAACGTAACCTCGGCAGCAGAGCCTGCTACGCCTTCGCGCTCACAATAGAAGGTAGGCTGCGTGCCAGCGAGAGTTCTTGAGGCAAGGACTCGCGCACCAGGTCCTTGGATCTCCGTGCCATCAACAGTCAACAGCGACACCTCGCTTTTAAACTCCGATAGAAACGTCACCACCCAGTTGTAGCCGTAGCCGTTGGCAGACCTCGTGACGTTCACAGCCCCAATCGTAACCAAGCTTTCCAACGCCGTCTGCAGGTCCGTGGCTGAGCTGTTGTGCGGTAAAGGTGGAGTGGAATCCGACACTGCTCCGCTTGCGAATGCGACTCGGAACGTTCCGCTGATCGGCTGCAGACCCGTTTGCATCGAGTCAATGACAATTCCTGGGTTGTTGCCTGTCCAGCTGTCACTTGGGGCTACCTGGATGAGCTCTTGTGAGCCGACGTGGCCTGCCAGGAAGGTGATGTGCCACTCGTAGCCATATGCGCTCTTGAACACCGGCGTAGGCGTTGTGACTTCGAGATCAGTGTCAATGGTGAGGGTAGTCGCCCCAGCAGCTACTGGCGCTGAAATGGTGCGCTGGTTCCCCGCGATCCAGATCGTATTGTCCTTTGCCAGCTTCGTGTCAGCTATCGTGGAAGCGGACGAGGCATGACGCGTGAGTGTCTTCCCTGTTGCAGTCACGAATAACCCGGTGACACGCGTGGATTCGTCTCTCGAAACATCTACAGTCCCAACCGTGGATAAACGCTCTAGACGCTCCTTCACCGAGTTCAGACCAATCGCCTCTGCGTCCCAGCGCAGGTTTTCAGTAGTCTCTCCGCCGAACGAAAGCTTAAAGTATCCGCTCAGTGTCCTTGAATCCGCAAAGTTCACCAGCCGCTGGATCTCTGGAAGGCCCTTCCCAGCGGATGTCGTTATGGTCTGCTGCTCTTGAATGCCCTCTGCGCGATACCATTCGACCTTGTACTTGTCCACACTACACGGTTCCCCATCGACGACACTCGCGCTCCAGCTTACCGCTAGCGTCGTTCCATCCACCACAGAGGCTGTCACTGATTGAGGAGGTTGCGGTTGGCCGCAGGTGACCGCGCTGGCGAGCGGTGATGTTGCAGAGCCAAAGCCGTCCGAGTTGTAAGCCATCACGTGCGCGTAGTACTTTACCCCTGGGCGAAGACCGATCAGCGCAAAGCGGAAAGGGTCCGACCCCGAGACTTTATTCGCGACGCGCACCACCGCACTCGTGCCCGTGAGGTGCGACTCGGCTATCATCGTGAAAATGTTCCCGGCTCCCACCATTTCTTCGCCTCGGAGGTACGCAAACGTGACAGTCCAAGCAGCCGAGTTCACGTCCGCGTTCCGAATTGCCTTAGCCACCTTGACTGAGTACAGCGTCGTTATCGCTTGCAACGAGGCTTGCATCTCTAGTGCCGACGCATCAAACTTGATCTGCCCCGAAGTCTTTCCGTTGAATGTCAATGTGAACCACCCACCCACAGGCGACACCCCATCCGTGAACACTTCTTGGATCTCGTGGGTAAAGTCGCCGATGGCCAGGTCTCGGAAGCCCTGGACAACCTCCGTTACCCGGATTCGAGGGAAATCACCAGTGAGTTGCGTTCCATCAGCGACTAGCAGCGCCAAGTCCCCCGGGTTGTGCAAAAACGTAATCTTCCAAGCATACCCCCACGAAACTCGCGCTCGAGTTACTTTCACGGGGTCAACCGCCACATTCGACGTATCCGTGATGGTAGCAAGTGCGTCCGTCATGACCGCAGCGGTACAGTCGAATCGCAGTGCAGAAGTCGTGTGGCCGCCCCAAGACAGCGTGAATGTACCCCCCGCGCCCACAGAACTACGGTAAACGGTAGTCACTTGCTGCACCTCGACTTTTTCCTGAATACTCGCTACGCCGTAGTCAATACTGGAGCTGTCGAAGTTTGGCGACGAGTCCCATTCGATCCGATACATGGTCACCCGTGCGCCTCCTGCATAAAGTGGCGCCCAATAGTTGGTCGAGAGCCACGTAGGTCCGTGGAATTCTCCTAGAGCCACGCCCGTAGGTGGTGTCGGTACTACTGAATTTGCTGCCGTCTGAGCTTGAAAAATCGCTACCGAGTCGCTCATGCCTCTAGAATTCTCCGCAAAGATGCGAAACGCGTAAGCTTGGCTGCTTTCGAGGATCAAGGTACCCTGTTTGGTCATCGCGACAGCGTCATTGCCTCGAACATACGCGTTTAGGTTGGTGCTAGCCGGATCAGGGGTAACCACGAGTAACGGGAGCTTTTTCATCGGGTACGTTCCCCAAAACGAGATGGTGTGAACGACAGTGCCACCGCGCACGACGGACGTGACGCTAACCCCATCCACGCTATCGAGACTCTCAAGTGCAGTTTTCACATCAGCGTTGATAGTCGCCCACGGAATATTTCGTGGACTGGTTGCTCCAGTAGCTAGGACCGTCTCGCCTGCGAAGCTCAAAGAGTACGTCGTCGCCAGCCCGACATTTCCGACTTCTAGAAGAATCGTTTGGGTAGAGGCAGGATTTCCGACGTTTACTACATTCGGAGACACCGCTTTCGGGCTCCTGGTACCGATCCGAGCGGCGGTTCCTCGCCAATCGTGTTCTGGAATTGCGTCAACAGTGTCGAGACTTCCATCATACGAGCGGAACACGAGATTCCACTTGCGGCCATGGGAGACGTGGTACGCAAGCGTTCTCGTGATGCTGTCCGAGAAACTTCCACTCACCTCCACGTACCTCTTATCGGTGGCAGTGACCGTGTATTTAGTCATATCAGCGGACACCGAGGGCAGCCACAGGTCATCGCCAACTTTTACAAGTTCTCGCAGGTCCCCCGTCGTCTTGAGTCTGTTGTCGAAGACGTACACCTTTGGGCTAGCAGCAGCGACACTTTCGCCAGTGTATGGAACGTCAGTTGTAACGAGCGCCCCGGACACAGCTGTGGCGTTGAACTTGGTCCCGCCAACGAAAAATACGTCGCTCACACTGAAGCCGTGGTCTGCGGGCAGCTGGAATGTGCTAGATGTCTTTGCTACAGCAATCACTTGCATCAGCCGAGTGATGCCAACGTATCCTGGCAACGGCTTTGTCTGCTTGGTGATCAGACCAGCTAACACGTTGTAGTTCTTTGATGCTGCCGTGCCAGGAAAGGCGCTAGTCAACGTGATTTCAACGGGGGAAATTGACTGAATTGTGTTCGCGGGATTCGAGCCGATCACCAGCGTTTCGCCGATGGCTAGAAAGCGGGTAGGATCGATTATCCTTCCGCCAAGCTGAATATTCGACACAGTGTTGCTGCCTCCTGTTGCATCCGCAGTGAGCTCTAAGGAGTAGACGCCAACATCACCTGCAGTCTTGTCACCAAGCGCCACAACCGAATCTACGACGGTAAGCTTCTGTAGTTCCTGCGTGACCTTCATGTGCGTAGCAGCGTACCCGATCGCCTCCGTAATCTCACCACTAATTGTTATTCGGAAGGAGCCACTGATGTCGTTTTGTTTGGCATCCGTGAAG